>JAODGE020028656.1:0-15139 GCA_027574965.2 Ecitophya simulans
AAAAATTTTATCAAAAAAATAATTTCAGTTAAGGTAAGGCCCGGGGTCAAACAATTCTTCACGATCTTCTAGGAAGCACGCCAGAAGCACGCTTATATAAATATCGCGTCTTATTATGTGCGTCGACGATAAATTGTCGCGTTTACGTTTTCCGTGCCGTGCGTCTTAACTGCCCCCGCCTTAAGTAACTTCGGCACCGACCGCGGGTGGGCCGGGCACGCTGCGTGCGCGTCAAAATGCCAAATTATAACATAACCGTCCGCGGACACCGACGACGACGACGCCGAGCACTCATTCTTGCAGGTCTACAAACTAGGCATGTCGAAAATATATCGATATATCGATATATCGATTTTTTTTTTTGTTTTGACGATATTTTTGGGCAATATTTTATTTTTCGATATATCGATATATCGATATTAAATTTGGACTATCGAAACAGTATAAAAAACGATATTTTTTAACCATATTCTAATGTATATGGAACCGGGTTGTAAATATGATGCTGGGACACAAAGAATCTATTCTTGACAATTTCATATTCTATTTAAAATCGAGCGCGATATATCGATATTTTTTTCAAATTAATTATATATCGATTATATATCGATTCGATATATCGATACTTTATTGGATTTTTGACATCGCGGTACAAACTCAACCTAACCTAACTTTTTGCCAATGGAGGCGAACGCCACGCATTAACGCCAATAAGATTCGGCCGGGTCAACGCATCGAGTGACTCACGCTCACTCGCCGCAACGCGATCCTAATATTATTTAAAGCGTTCCACGAGCTGCGCAACGTCTCGCGCCTTATCCTACGACGTTCGAGCGACGTTCGAAAACAATTTATCTGCGCCTCCCCGGCTCGTCCGAGCGTACACGACGCGGCGGCAGCTTTCCGGACGCGTTTTCGCGCGACGAACGGCGAGCGTCTCGCGGCGCGCCAACGTCGCAACGCCGAAACGCCGTTGCAAGGACGCAGAACAGCGAGGAACGTCGACGATCGCTGCGTCGTCTCGTGTCGTGGTGCCTTCGCCCGACGGCGTTGCGTCCTTCTGTACGTCGACGATGGAAGCGTCGAAATTACGTACGTAATCCTCGTCGACGAGACGCGTCCGACGCATCCTCGGCACGAACAGTGCGGAGCGAAACAAACATTCGGTAATGACTAAAGGACCACATATTTACCTATCGAACGCGGGCGCGAGCGATTTCGGCCCATCCGCCTCGAATGCCCACACTAATGCGCGGCGTCGTTGCTCGTTACCGGTCTCGCTAGTTACTAGTTAGTCGGTTGTATTTTATTCTCTCGGCGCGCTCTCGGCGGGCGCTGCACAATCGAAACGAATGTGCCATAGGTCAATAAACTAACATTAAGCCGTCGTAAATACGCGTCCGACGCCTCGGCGTGCCCGCCATTCTATTCTAATCTGGTCTACGTTTTTCGTTTGCGGCGCGCCGTCCGACGTCGTCGGCGTAATTAATTTGGCTCGGCGCTCGGCCGGCGATCGAATGCACGATCGCGTGGAAAGCGACGATCTCGTTTTCGGGCGAACGTGAGCCGCGCTGCGTACCGTTAGGTGCGCGCCGGGGCCGCGATCCGATCGCTTCCGCATTTTTCGCCGCGTTCGGCACCCCATCAGGTCTTCGGCTGCGTCGTCCGCCTCGAACGCCCTCGTTCCGATCCGACGGCGCTTCCTCGATCGGCGATCCCGTTGCTTTCGTGGAAAACAACGGACGCCCACCCTCGGCGTGCGCGCGCGCGTTCTTTATGCGTTTATTGCGCATTTTCGTGTTTATTATCTCGACGGTTGCGCAATAACGCGCCGTGAAGGGCGTCGCTGGCCGCTGGTACCTACGAACACGTCAAAACGTTAATATCGCGTTGGGCAAAGCCCGAAAGTGAATTTTTGCACAGAAACATGACGAATCGACGCGCACACACTCGCACAAAAGTGGATTTCTCGTTCGCGCGTCGGAAAATCTTCCTCTTCTTCGGATAATCAAGTTACACTTTCGCTTGCGTCTCGACGTTCGAGAACGTTCCGCCTAACCCCGTCCACGAAAAACCTTGAAAACATCTGCGCTTGCCCGCGCATGCGCGCGACGACGCCGAACACCGTATGCAACCAGTCGTGCGCGATTGTGAATGCGTTCGCGAACGAAACCGAATGTGAGTCCAGTAACCCAAAGGCCGCGTTTAAAAAAATGCGCACATTCGCTGAACGCGCATTCCGGCCGTTCGGGCCGCGCTTCCTGCGTCTGTTTCGCTCGCGCCGTGCGTGCCGAACGGTGCGACATGCACAATTGCGAATCGCGAATGGGGAATAGCGAATGGGAATGGCCGCGCATAGTAATCGACAAAGGCTGGGACCCACTTGGCTATTCCAGTGACTTTGTGCCGGAATAAATCGGCGAGCATCGCGGAGATTTCCCGACCTGACCAGCGGCAAGCGACTCTTTCTCTCGCACGCGGAGTCACGCCGAAAAGTGGACGTCCAATTGCACGTCTGCCTCGCACTCTGACGCACTGGCAACATCAACAACTTTTGTTTTTCCAGCGCGCTCTAGCGCTTTTGAGGTTAGGTCAGCATTCGCGGTGATTTATCGAAATGTGCCAGGCGACGCATTCCTGCGCCGCCGCGCGCTTGTTATTCCCGCGACGCGTTTTACGGCCTTCCGCGCCGACCGAAGCGCGCCGGAGGGCCGAAGAGAGCAGCGCATTGTTGCTGCGTCGCAACGCGCGCCATTACGCATTTCGTATGCGTGTCGAACTCCGGCGAGAAGCGAATGTGAGTTGCTATGTCTGTGGAGCACATGACCGGCCGCCAACAAACGTCAATCGCTTCTCGGGCATCGCTTGTTGCAGGAAAATGTATCGATATATTTTGTTACAACGATATTTTTTTTGGAGCGATATTTCATTATTCGACATATCGATATATTTTGTTGCAACGATGTTGTTTCGAACGATATTTTATTTTTCGATATATCGATATATTTTATATTTCGATATATCGCTACACTGATTTCTTTTAAAATCGAACGCGACATATCGATATTTATATGTCGATAACAATATCTCCGAAATATATCGATACATTTTCGCATTTTGCAAAATGTATCGATATTTTTTTAGAGCGATATTTCATTATTCGACATATCGATGTATTTTGTTACAACGATTTTTTTTGGAACGATATTTTATTTTTCGATATATCGATATATTTTATATTTCGATATATCGATACACTGATTTCTTTTAAAATCGAACGCGACATATCGATATTTATATGTCGATAACAATATATCCGAAATATATCGATACATTTTCGCATTTCCGACATCTCTAGCTTGTTGCAGTCGAGTTTCTGGAAGCACGCCACGCGCACGCAGGAATTTTAATCTTCCTCCTTCTCGTCGCGCCTCGCGAACGACGCCACGCGCTTGCCAAGCGTCAAATCGGTCAACAACTAAACGGCCACTCGTGACTCGTTTTTTTTTTCTTTTTGAATTTCCCCTCGACAATTCTATTCAAACTGCGAGATATCCCAATAATGATGGCAACAGCCTTGCGGTTTTGTGCAGCGACCTTGATCGGCACGTTTTGCATCTAATCGCCGCGATCGAACATGGCGTTTAATTCATTTTTGCACGTCGGTCATTTTTTTTCGCCGCGATCGCCGTCGTTGTTAATGCGTTTTTTTTTTTGCTTCAGCGCCGCAATGCGCGATTGGCGCGGAATCCGTTGGCTCGCGGGCCGGCGAATGTCGTCGGCTGGTCGTCGTTCACGTCGCCTTGAACTTTAATTAGGCGCTCGTTTATTATGAGTAACGTGATCATTTGCGCCGTTTCGTGCGCATGATGACAAAGGGGCAGCGTCAGCATTGTCACCTGGTGACGCTTGATACTAATTTTGAGGTTATGCGAGGTTGGAATTGACAGTGCATTCGCGTCGTTTTAATTAATAATGAGAAATGAACAGTGTAATGCTGGTCATTTAGTGCTGTTTGATGACACATTTATGATAATTTTCAGTATTTTTATATTTTTGGTCTTCGCATTAAGTTAACCGAATATGTGTGACGTTTTATTTATAAGTATTGCCATCTAGTGTTGTTTGATGGTATCTGTAAAGTCAGTTTCGGTTGCAATTGGTGGTTGGAATTGTTGTAAAGGCAGAATGAAGCAAATTATTTGCGGCGTTTAGTGAAAAGATAAATGCATTTTCAGATTCACGACTCAATGTTAACAAACTGTGTGAGTATTGTCACCTGGGCATGTTTGATGGCACTTTTCTACTAATTTTGAGGTTATTTCTGGAATTGTTCTGGAATTAAGTCAGCAGTGCATTTGTTTTGTACATACTGATTAATAATGAAAAATAAACAGTATAATCCTGATCATTATTTTTGATAGAATATTGTCTTGGAATTAAGCGAATAGTGGTGAGTTTTGTGTATGTTAATCAATGATGTCAAATAAACAGAATAAGTATTGCCATCTAGTGTTGTTTGATAGAACTTTTGAGGTTAGTTTCGGTTAAAATTAGCGGTTGGAATTGTACTAAAGGCAAAAAAAACATTTCCAGATGCATGACTCAATGTTACAAATTGTGTCAAGGGATTAGAGTTTCCTCTAATACTGTGTTATTCAAGATGTTCATAGATGGCATTACTAAGCCATCAGTTCTTGGTTGCTGATACGTATGAATTGTTGCCTATGCTTTCCATAAAAATGCCTTAAATTTAAATTAATATTTTTTAAATATTTGGAATCAAACAATATAACGAGCGTTTATTTAATCAATATTTATTAATAAATGCCTACAACTATACAATAACAATGATTGTGTTGATTTTTCTGTAATTAGTTTTTTTTAGAGGTGCTTTATTTAATTTCCGCCCCTATTTTCCCCCCAAGTTTTTTTTTCTAAAACTTGCATGTCTGAGATTGTCACGACTAAATTCTGCAAATTTTAAGTGACAGACTAACAAATTTATCGAAGTTCGAAAGCTATAGACTTGACTCACTCAATCTTGTGAACCTCCCCGTAACATTGAAGTTTGAAGATCAATTTTGAAGTTGGTTACATTTTTAGTGCATCGGCGGACATGGAAATGGAAAAATACCGTCCTGGACTGTAGAATGGAAGTTTCACATTACTTCTGAGGTTATCTTTGGTTTCCAGTGCATTGGGACACATAAAAGTGATAAAGAATTATCGTGGAATGTAGTTAACAGTAATTAATCACGGGTGAAGAGTGGAAGATTGATTAGCAGGTAGTTGGCGGCATTTGCTCTGAATCGCCGTCGTTTCACACGTCGCCACACATTATGTTGGTCAAGGATGACTCCAGGGAAGTGATATCATTGTATTGCACCGGTTGCGCAGCCTGTCACGTCAATTTTCCGTCGATTCCCACCCGAAAGCCATCAAATTCCCCGAACGCGCACCGCCAGCAAACCCGACCAAAGTTTTCCGCTCGCTTGGCGTTCGTTTCGCATAAAATTGGCAATCTTTTCGGAACAATTCGCTCCGCTCTGTATACGAATCGTCTCGCAGGTTGATTAGACGCAAGGTCGTTGAATGCATGCGCGCGCGGCATTGAAAACCGCACGAGTTCTCACTTCGCTCCTGCTGCGAGCGAAACAAAAAGTCGATCGGCGCCGTGTTTTTTTTTTCTTTCCCGGCGCAAAAATCAATCTCGCTCATCGATACGTCACACGGCGCGTTTGCTGTTATTGTCGCTCGCAGGCGTGTAACAGGACTGCGAGGCGAAGAAAAAAAAACGAGGAAAAAAGAAATCGCATCGAATCGCGATCATAATCGCAAGGCGCAGCCGCACCGTTAGGTTTGATGTATCGAACGATTTAGATTTTCACGCTAACGAGTCAAAGTCAAGTGTCCAAGCCTTGAGCCGCGATAATTCATTCGCGGGAATTGAAACGCCGCCCACTGCGCGATTGCGAATTTAGCAGCGAGCGAAAGAACGCAAATGAAGTGTGTTTTCAGCGAACAGTCGAAGGCGCGCTGGTGGATTTTTGGTGAATTTGGCGTAATTCGGTCGATGGCCCTGTCGTTGCTGGTTTACGGCGACGCACTGAACCTAATTATGCGCAAATGTTGGTCGTAAATGCGATCATAAATAGCGTGCGGTGAGAGATTATGCGCGAAATTTGCTTCTCTGGTGTGCCTTCGGCTGTGCCACCTACGAATGGACGAAATCGTTTCGTTTCTGTTTGGGATTTTCGTGGAAGTCTTCGGTACGGTTTTGCGTAACTTATAACTTTTAGGTCCAATATTGTCATATAATTATTATTCAATTATTCCCCGAAAATTATCCTTTGTAAGAATTTGGGTGACTATTGCAAATTGTTGGAATTTTTCCATGTTGTCAACTGCAAAGCCTTCAAATAAGTACTGCTTAGCACAATTCCTATGTAGTTAATAATTTTACGACTGGATTTCATCAGAAATTTGTAATTTACTAATGGTTTTATATTTTAAAACAGCTTCGTTGCAATTTTATTAGAAAATTGAAGGCTCTAGGAATTTCGGCACTTGTTACATGAAAAACGTTTAGACTTTCGTGACTTCAATAAGTTGTATTAAATTTATGTCAATATTTAAAAAATCTGTAGTCCGATTAGTTATTCTTGAACGAAATCGTTTCGTTTCTGTTTGGGATTTTCGTTAAACTCTTCGGTACAGTTTTGCTTAAGTTATAAATTTTTGATTTTTCCTGTTCAATATTGTGTCATATATTTATTATTCAATTATTCCTTAAAAATTATCCTCTGTAAGAATGTTGAACACTAATGCAAACTGTTAGAAATGCCCCATGTTTTCAAATAAAAAACATTTAAATAAGTACTGCTTTGCCCAATTCCACTCCACTGTAGTTTATAATTTTGCGACTGAATTTCACCAGAAATTTATAATTTACTAAAATTTTAAATTTTGAAACAGCTTCGTTGAAATTTTGTTAGAAGAATTTCGGCACTTTTTGAATGAAAAACGTTTAGACCTTGGTGGCTTTGTTAAGTTTTGTTAAATTTAGTTAACTTTTCAAAACGTCTGTCGTTCGGTTAGTTATATTTCTATAAATATCACTAAAAATTTCAGAATTTTTGGTTCTGCCACCTACTAATAAATGAAATCATTTCGTTTCTGTTTGGGATTTTCGTGGAACTCTTCGGTACGGTATTGCGTAACTTATAAATTTTAGGTTTTTACTGTCCCTATCATATATTTATTATTCAATTATTCCCAGAAAATAATCCTGTGTAAGAATAAGACAAGAAACTCTTGTATTTCTCCAAGTTTTCAACTAAAGAACATTTAACTAATTGTAAGTAAATCTTTGTCGAATTCCAATGTAGTTTATAATTTTGCAACTGGATTTCATCAGAAATTTATAATTTACTAAGGTTTTGAAGGCTTTAGCAATTTCGGCACTTTTTACATGAAAAACCTTTAGACCTTGGTGACTTTAGTATACTGTGATATAATTTATAAATAAACAAGTTAAATTTTAAAAAAATCTGTCGTAGTTAGTTATTTTTCTGTAAATATCACTAAACATTTCACAATTTTCGAGAAAAAATCTGAAATTTGCTTTGTAAATTCGTGTAATAGCGGGACGTTTGACATGAAATATGTTTCGAATTCGTATAATTTATGTATATATTTTTTCACAAATTCCTTATATATTTTACATTTTCGAAAATGTTTGAATTTCATTCGTCGATTGAGCGCGTTCGCAAATACTTCACATTTTTAAATGTGAAAACATTTAGAATTCTCTAGAAGTTAATGTCAATAATTTTACTATTTCACTGAAAATTTCATCATATTTAGGACCTAAGAACGAAACTAAACAATGCCTTTGAAAATTTTTGTGTCTTCTCCGCGTTTTTGAATGAAAAAATTATCTAGCATTATAAAACAACCCCAATGATTGCCCTTTTTTTAGCTCCCACAAAAAACGCCGCATTTTTATGCGTTTACGGCGTGTTTACAACTCCGCCGACCTTACAGCGGCGCGTAAAACTTCTAAAAATGTAGAAAAGCATAAAAGTTGCCGCTTATTATTTGTTTGCGTCGCGTTGTGCAATTTTACGATCGCCCCCAACCCTTTCCCACTGTCTTTTCGCGCCGACGACGCTTTATTGCGTCGTAGGCAATCTTTACTCTTCTTTTAAAAACGTTTAAACCTTTCACCGGTGCCCACCAGCCGTTTCCCTTTCACCGGCCACGACGGGGATGATGAGGAAAAAAGTGCGCGCGGCACAAAAGCACCGAACGTGCCGCAAAAATCGAGCGGCGCGACGTTTTCGCTGCCTACTACCTGCGGGGGCTGAAGGGACAGCAAACCCTTTTACTTTTCGCGGCGGCGCACAGACGAAACGCGCGCGCGTTCCCTTTCCTCTTTCTTACCTGCTCGGGGCGGATTAATTTCGATTCGCCAGACAATTAAAACAAACGAGCGCCGAGGAAGAAACAAAAGAATGCGCAAATTCAAGCGGCGCTAGATTAGAACATCAGCCGTATCAATCATCATTAAAGCTGATAGAAATGGCAGCAAAAAATGGACCGACTGCGCACCAAACGGGAAGGTGAACACGTCGAGAGCGAAAGAAGACGAAGACGCAGAGAATTAGAAATGTTCGATTCGATTTCGTTGCGGATATCGTGGAAAGGTGCGCGGTGAGAGAAGGTGGCCGAAGGAAAAAAATGGCAGATGGACCTACGATATTTATCGCCGCGTTCACCGTTTTTTTTTTATAATTCCGATAGGCGGAAGAAAAAAAAGGTGCGGTTGGGGACTCCATCGCGAAATGAACAGAAGGCAGCGCGAGCGGGCCAAAACAAAAGAATTCCAATAACTTGGACGCGAAAGAGCAGCCATGAAAATCTTAATTATTTATCACAACCCTCCCAACGTCCATGTACGGCGATACAACTCAGTCCGGATTTTGTTCGAACGATTAAAGCAAGAACGCTTTGGCCAACGCAAGCAGCGGTTGGGCGGTGGACGGGTCGGGAAAATGGCCGCTGGAGGCGGCGATGTCCAAGTGGCTGTACTTGATGGGGGCGGCGCTGGCCGAACCGTGGCGGTCGAGGCCGGAGGCGAGCAGCAGGAACGCCGCCGGCGTTTGGTGGCCGCGCGGGGTGCGCGACGAGGGCAGGTCGTTGCACTGCATGATGTCGTCGCCGGGCGCGCGTCCCCGATGGAAGGCGAGATCTTCGCGACGCAGCGTCGACACCTCGAAGGGATCGCCGAGGGCGTCGCCGGCGCGCTGCAGACGCGCGCTGACGTTCGCCCTGCGCGCCGGCCCGTTGTCGATGGCTGAAAGAATGGGTTAGGGTTGTTTGTTTTTATTTTCTCTGCAACCGGCCGCGTTTTCGATCGATCGACGCGCGTCAACATCCGGGTCAGATCGTTTGCGGCGCGCACGCCGCTAGCGGTAGTTTTCTAAAACGAGGGCACGTAGCGGTCCGACCGTTCGTCGGCGAAAGAAGAGATTACCGGTGCGCGCGATCGGGTTCGCGGGCGCGTTATTTTCGCGCGCCGCTTGCGGTTACAGTTAGCCGGCCGCGAGAAGAAATGGGAATGGCAGAAAGAATGCGCGCGCGGCGAGAGCGAGAACAAACAAAAAAAAATAAATAAACGTCGATGATTACTCATCGGTGCCCAAACGGCCGGCGCTGCTGTTCGCCGTCGCTTTTTGCGCCTCTCGACCCGATCGTACGCGATTAATTGTCGATTTACTGTCCATGCGCGTGCGCGTCTTGTACCGTTCTTCTTCTGACAGGTGGTCAAGCCGATTAAAACCGCAATGCTCGCCCTTAAAATACCTACCGATGGAATAACCATTGCCAACGGCGAGACACGCGTGTCCCGTGAGGGTGGCGACTGTGAACAGATGAGGGTTCTTCATATCCACGGCGCGTTCCTTCATCTGTTAACAAGTTGCCATATGAGAATTCGATGTTGGTTTGATATTTGTTACGCGGTAGAGGTTGAACGTAGGCAACCCACAATACACATCTCGAGCCGTGCGCGAACGAAACGCGACAATCCTTACGTGACACAGGACGTCGGCCATGATCATGCGCCCCTCGGCGTCGGTGTTGCCGATCCTGACCAATTCGCCCGAACGCGCCTTGATCAGCTCGTCGGAGACGTAGCACTCCGAGCCGACGCTGTTGCGCACCAAGCTCAACGCCGCCACGACTTTGACGCGCTGCGGCCGCATTTCGGCGACGACTTTCATGAAACCCGCCACGGTCGCCGCGCCGCACTTGTCGCGCGACATGCCGGCCATGACGCCCCCAGCTGAAACCGTCGACGAGCGATTGAAAGCATGTCGAAGCTCGTAACTTTGGTTGCCGATAGTCAACCGGAGCGTGGTTACCTTTAATGTCGGCGCCGCCCGTGTCGTACGTGACGCCCTTGCCGACGAACATCAGCGTCTCCTCCACCTCGGTGCCGGGATCGTACTCGAGGAACACGACGCAGCCCCGATGACGCTGCACTTTGGTCGTCGCGCGATCGACGGCTTCGAACAGCGGATACTCGCGTTTGATCTGCGCCGGATCGTCGACGACGGCGACCTTGACGCATGTGTCCTTGAAGGCCTCCTCGACGTACCGACGCACCATCGGCGGCGCCATGCGCTCCGGATCGCCATCGGCGATGTCTCTGGCGACGATGCGTCCGGCCTCCAGCTGCGTGGCGACGGTGAGCAGCTCGTCCAGTTTGGCGGGATTCCTGTGCGCGACGCCCAGCACGTCGATCGTTTGCAAGTTGGACGGTTTCAGTTCGCGAACTTGGATCGTCTGCAAGAGAATCCAAAGTTTGCGTCATTTACGATTTGCAGGAGTGCCGAGTGCAATGCGCTTCCTCGACCGCGCATTCTTGACCTCTGACTATGGCGATTATGTCATCGAGCAGTGTGATCAACAACTAATTATCAGTTATCTCATTGTTAGCAGTTTCCGTCCGCACTCGACGTCAATATCGAAAATGATGTAAACCGACAAACGAACAACGCCAAGATTGTAGCTGGAAGTGTTAACGCACGTCGGTAAACAAACGAACAAAGTTCACTAGAATCATCCAATCGCATCCAATTCCCAGACGTTGGGGGATACTTATCTAACACGACATTTTATTGTTAACATGCCGTTTAATGTTTGCTCTGCGATAAGTGCGAATTGTCTGCATTAGAGAATGATAACCGATCTAAATGAATTACGTTCGATTGTTCTTGTTATCAGTACATTAATTTCGGCGAAATGCGTGCGAAATGGAGGCGCGTTAAGAATCAAAATGGCCGCTTGTCGCAAACACTCGTTTCGAGTGTTTTCCGCGTACTTACAAGGTGCAGGGCTTCGAAAACGCCGAGCAGGACGACCAGGTCGGCGTCGCGAAACTCGGCGTAGTCCTGCAGGTAGAGCAAGGGCTGCTTCACGCCCGCGTCGAGGGCCCTCTTCACAAGCTTGACGGCGGCGTCGCGAAACTGTCGCACGTCGTGATAATCGGGATCGATCGCGCCCGTCGACGAGTAGACCAGTCGTCCTGCGGGCACCTCGCACCACGGCAGGACGCCGCAACCCTTCGTCACGCTCGCGTCGATTTGTGCGTGGCTCTGCAGCCGCTTGCACTCGGCGATCACGTCCGGCGTGGTCACGCGGAGCACCGCGTCGTAGTTACACGCCGTGAAGTCGTTCTCCTGCACGACGTCGAAGTACATCTTGGGCTAAAACGTTTAACACGAAATTAATTCGTGCCCGGANGAGATTAGGACTAGGAGCGTGCATTCATCGCACGACTTACGTGTTGTCGCTCGCAGCGCGATTCTTTTGTTTTTGTTGACGCTGCCTCGCCGCTGGCGAAACGAACGAACCTGCGCCGGATGGCGTGCTGGCGAACCGGCTCTCGGACACGCGACGCTCGGATATTTATACGACGCGCGTCGCCCGAGCGGGAGGTGGAAAAGCTGGAAGCGCCCGCGACGAGCGCACGAATTCGCGTTATCACAATCGAGCCGCGCTGGCCGGCGATAGCGACGAGTGAAAATGTCGAAAACATCGGCGCAAATCAGCCGATTACGTAAACATTTGCGCTCAGTATGCGAACTCGTCCACTTCCGACTGTTAGTCGCTACTGAATAGTAATTATGATAATAACACACTGGAGCACAATGTTATTTAGAGTTATCGTCTTTTTGTGAATTATGAAACAAAAGAACAGCTGATTGTATTGTAGGAATTTAGCGTTAGGAAAAGTTAGTTTAAAAAGTCGCCACTAGATGCCGCTATGGTACACGTTTTAGAATTAAATAAGGAAACTAAAACGTTTTATTAGTTATAACTCGTTTTTTTTTTTAAATTTATTTATTTATTCAGTTTTTAGTAATATTTATTATCGATAACAGAAAAAATACAAATAAATACAACAAATAAGTTACGTTATTCAATCTTTGGTATCGCTCGTCGGTGTTCATGGACTGGTGGTGGATGCGCTCGAGGAGCTGCTGGGGTAGTAAGCCGAATAGGCGATGCTCTGCGCGCTGTCGGAACTGGGCACCGCGCTCCCCGCAGAGGAGGCCGAGTTGCTCCAGATGCGAGCGTAGGGCCCGCCGTTGGCGGGCTCCCATCCCGGCTCGTAGGAGCTGGTGGTGGACGGGGGCCCGTACATCGGCATCGGCGGCTCCAAGGGCGGCAACGGCGTCATCGTCATCGGCAGCGGCATCTTCATGCCGGCCTTGCCGAGCAGCTGATAGGCGATGAAGCCGACGACCAACACGATGGCGAGCTTGCTCAGGATCAGCGCCTTCATCGTCTTCATGTACAGCAGCCCGACGAAGATGGGCATCAGCGCCTGCATCTTGAGCTTCAGCAGGAGGAGCACGGGCAGGAGGAGTTTCTTCTTCACCAGGCCCAAAGCTCTTGCTGCCAGACGAACACGAACGAACGCAGCGTTTGAGGTTAGCTTCGTTCAGATGCGTCAAGTCAGTTGCCTACCTTCGGTGGTGGGTTCGGTGATGTCAAGGCCATCCCTGGCGTTGTAGACCAGTCGGGATCCTTCGAAGAACGCGGGGAGTTGCATCGCGAACTCGTGCGTCTTGACTATTCGAGCGACGCGCTTGAAGATCGCGTTGTCGACGTTCTGCAAGCACAAGCGAGGCGCGAAACCTAACCTATTATAACCTCGAATTTGCCGCGATGTCTCGCACCTTGATGCTCCTCGCGTCGGTCTCTGTGCGAAGCACGTGGTCGAGATAGTTCAGGACGTTGTGCTTGAGACAGGACGAGTCGACGCAGTTCTGCAGGACGCTGTCGACCAGCTCGGTGCTGCTGCGCGGCGCGTCCGATGGCTGGCCGAACGCGACGGCCGCGCCCACCACCAGGACTACCGACACTCGCCACATAACCTCAATCGACGCAAGTAATTTAAGAATAGGTTAGGACGGTGGTCGTTCGGCGACGATCGAGCGGATAATGACTGTGCGCGACGTGGGTGCGGTTTTATATCGCGCGAACGACTCGGCGCTGGGGCGTTCGTGTGCGTTGGTTAACAATTAGCACCCAAATCGGAAATATGGCGAGCGTTCCGCTACCAACGACGTCGTACCGTTCGTTTGGCTTCGCGTCGCATTTGTTGCTACGTCCGGTTGTGACCAGATCTACGACTTTTACTCGTTATCACAATTCATTCATTAAAAACCACTAAATATACAAAATTGACATCTATGGTCATTTACTACAACCTAGCTAAAACAGATACAAATTTCTCAGAAATGTTCTTGTTTTTGAAGTACGTTCGTTATAAAGAATATATTTGTCCAAGTTCTACGTCCGGTTGGGAATTTGCTTCATCATATCCTTTAGATTTGTAAGTGTCAATACAACTTAACCTTAAATTTGTAAAAAAAAATTAGTGACACTTTTTAGGATAAGATAAATACTTCTGAAAATATGTCTGTTTTAGTTAGTTAGATTTAGGTTAGTTAGAAATACGAATGAACTCATATTCGTAGCTATTAAATATCATAAAATGTCAAAACTCGTAGAAGACAACCTAACCTTAAATTGAAAAGTTATCGTCTTCTAAAATTTAAAGACTATCTTTAACACATGTTAGGGTTGGTCTTGGGTTAACTGCAATTGCGGTCATTTTTGTTGGTCGTAATTTTAAGTAGGTGGACGCAAAGATGATGTCATAAGATGCAGAACTCGCAGAGCCAAACTCTAACTGCTAATATATGTTATGGAGAAATTCACAGATGTCGCTCGTGTAATTTAAAACTGTTAAAAAAACGTAATCATTGTTACGTTATTTGATTCTGATTATAAAAAAACATTAATGTGAAATGAAAGAAGTCTTCTAGAAAACATAGGCAACAATTCATATGCACCGAAAGCAGAAGACAACGACATCTATAAACATTCTGTTTTTAACAACGAGTCGTGCATCTAGAAATGTGCATAGAAGTGAAAATACAACGAACAAAACGTAACGGTTTTAAAGGTACATTTATTATACTTTTTCATATTCATCGTCAAAATACTAAGCTTGGACTGGAAAGAAAAAGTCTCTAAAACTTTAGTGACTTTCTTCAAAACCGGTTGAAATTGGTGTGAGGTTAAGTGAAATCGTTTTCGTTTTTGTTGGTCGCGAGTTTAGCGATGATTTTTGAAAGATTTTCATTTGTGCAAATTGGCATTCATCGTGACGGACAGAAAAGGCGCGAAGGATGAATCCCAATTTCCGATTTTGTTGGCTAGAACCTAGTGAACTGAATATACTTCGGCGGTGAAATAAAAAGGCAGCAGCGTCGCATATTTTCACATACCGACGCGGCGTAAATATTCAATGGCGGCGGCGCACGGCGCATATTAAGCAAGATATTTCATTTTCTAATTTGTGCTAGTAATGCAAAGACAAACAGGAACATACGGATCTTCGGGTTTGTTAGAGAGACCAATGTATCCAAATTCTACGCTGTGTTGGGAATCACTGAATATCATAAAATGTCAAAACTCGTAGACAAACCTCGAACATCTACAATTTAATGACAATCTTCAGAACATGTGATGATTGGTCTGACGTTAACTG
>JAODGE020028674.1:0-11988 GCA_027574965.2 Ecitophya simulans
TCGTTAACGATATATAACTATTTTTAAGAAAATATCGATAGATATATATTGCGCTCGCTTTTGAATAAAATCTTCCGTTGTCAAGAATCGATTGTTTGTGTTCCAGTGGTTCCAGTATAATATTTAGAACTCTGTAAGAGGAATCTTCACTCCCAAATTGGTGTATTTAAATAAAAGAGTAACTCTTCAATGTTATCTGAAATGTATCAAAAAACGATGTCCTTTTAATACTTACACTAACACAGCTAACTGCTAACAACGTAAACGAGAACAAAACAAAATACAGCAGAGAACTTTTATACCGTTTCGATAGTCCAATTTTAATATCGTTATATCGATATGTATTTTCCCTAACATAACCTAACAAAATCGTGACCGTTCAGCTCCTCAGTCTTTGGGAAAAAACAATAAATAAACTGATTAATAAGCGACAATGACTGAATCAGAGACAACAGAGCGGCTCGGTTGTTCTAGATCAACATTAAAAACAAAGAAACCACCAAAAAAAGGCATAATTTACCTATCAACCATTCCGCCCTACATGAATGTGACGCAAATTAAAGAATTCTTCAATGATTTCGGTCAAATTGGACGCGTTTATCTACAATTAGCCTATACAGGTACGAATACCAAATATTGAATTGGTCAATTGCCAAACTAATTTGTTTTACTTCAGAACCAAAGCCTGGAGAGAAAAAGTCCAAAAAGCGCAAGATCGCTAAGAAGTTTACAGAAGGATGGGTCGAATTCCAGCGGAAATCAGTCGCGAAAAAAGTCGCCGCGCTCCTTAACAACACACAAATTAGCAACACAAAGAAATCCAAACACTACGACATGATGTGGAATATGAAATACCTGTCAAGTTTCAAGTGGACACATCTACATGAGAGATTAGCTTATGAAAAGGCTGCAAGACGACAGAAACTCAGGACAGAGATTGATCTAGCGAAGAAAAAAACAAACTTCTTCACAACTAACCTTGATAAAGGCAAGAAGAAGAAGCCATTTGTTAATAAAGACCTACAAAATGCCACCAAGCCACAGGACCAAGAAATGGAGACAATGGAAGAGGATAATGGATCTGAAAACAGATTGGATTTCTTGGAATCGTTATTCACATAAAGTAACACATTGAATATTAATTAAACCATTATTACAATTAGGTGTAGGTTTGTTATTATCTTTATCAAATGCTAATAATTAAACCAACAACTTTATTATTGTTTAACACTAAGTTTCTCGGGCGTTTGAATATCTGGCTTTGTTTCCCTTCCAATAATTTTGTTTCCTTCCAAGTCAATAGCAAAATTATGGTCCACTTGTTGACTAATTGCTTTCTCAATAGCTTCATCAATGTTATCTCTGGTGATGAATGTGTGTGCAACAGCTTTCTGCTCTCTAACAAACTCTTCAGCTTTCTGGAACTTCTCCTCATTAATTTGCTTTCTTGCAATGAGCCTGTCCTGAGCGATTTTAATCTCTTGCTGTAAGTCATCTTTGTATCGAATTTCTCTGACTTTCTTTATGCTTTCATTCCATTTGTCGTTTATGGCCATTGAGTTGGCAAAGTCCTCCTCGAAAGCTTTCTTCAGTACTTCCGGATCGACAGTTTGTCTCGTGGCTAATTCATACTGCTGTACAAGGTATCGGCGAATCGACTTGATTTGCGTGCGGTAGT
Source organism: Ecitophya simulans (assembly GCA_027574965.2). Classification (NCBI taxonomy): domain Eukaryota; kingdom Metazoa; phylum Arthropoda; class Insecta; order Coleoptera; family Staphylinidae; genus Ecitophya; species Ecitophya simulans. The sequence goes on from JAODGE020028674.1 coordinate 1,679, forward strand.
TGTTATTCAATCGCTTCATTTCCTCGGTTTCGATTTCGGGCACGACCGGGCGTGTGGGCACCCGAAATATTTTGCTCTTTGCAATCGGCACCCATCGCGGTTTTCGTTTCCAACGCACCGATTGCAAATTATTTAGTGCTTCGGATGTTATCCGCAACGTTTGGTGAAGATTTTGTGCCAGCCGCAACATTCTTGTTTCTTCTTGGAGCTGGCAACCAGTTTTTAACCTAGAAAGATCATGTTGAACTCGTTGAACTTGACATCGTACGATTTGACAGCGATTTATTCAAAGTTGTGGGGAATCGATGCTTAAATATCGATGTTCCATGCATCCCATTATAATTGAAAACATATTTTGACAAAATATCTATATATAAGAACTACTACATTGAAAAGTTAATATCGATGTTAAAACATTGATTTGTTCAAAACGTCGATGTTGATGTCCTACTGCTACTTCTTGCTTAAATTAAACTATAAATCAATAACGCTATTGTATTTAATATACAATTAAAAGTAAATTCGGTGTAATTAATTTGAAACGATATTTGACATATTTGTCCTGTTTGTCTTACACTTGACAACGCCGGTGACAGCTGACAGCTGACTGTTGTTAGTGAATCCGACAATCCGACAAATACGACTAGGCGCTTGGGTAGCTTGGAGTCACACTGCTTAATTAGTGATAACTTGCGCAATTCCTGCCACCCAACCGAAGAAATGAATAATTCCGGCAGTCCAGTTACAGGTAAGACAAATTCTTGGAATATATCCACTCCACTGTATCCGCCGCACTCACGGAATGTAACCTTAAGCACGTTCGTCTCGGCGTTTTTTTTAATCGCGTCGCTATCATATCGTCCTACGGTTTATAAAATTTCCTGCGTGGCTTATAATTCCTGCCGAAATATGGTGCCGCCAGGGATACGTGAGTAAAATTTTGCGTAAAACATGAATTTATAATATAGATAAACTGCTAAACTGTCAATTTAATTAACTTTAGTTTTGTCATTTATTTCATGTTTTGCATCATGGATGGCTAGGCATAGACCGTTTTTGTCCGGGCAAATGGGCCATTAAATGGCACAATCAAACATGTGGTCCACGTTTCGTTTCGGCCATGGCGTCTCGCATTGTTTCGCGTTTCTGCGTTCCTGCAGAGATGCTAGGGATGTCGAAAATATATCGATATATCGATATTTTATTCGGGCTATAACGATAATTATGGGCGATATTTTATTTTTCGATATAACGATATTAAATTTGGACCGTGGAAACGGTATAAAATCGATACGTTAAATATCATACTGGAACACAAATAATCGATTCTTGACCATATCAGATTCTATTCGAAAGCGAGCGCGATATATCGATATATTCTTTGAAATATTTATATATCGATAAGTTTTTGCATTTCCGACATCCCTAACCCATCGCGGCGGCGAGCTGACGAGCAGGCGAGCAGCAGCCGCGACCGGCTCCTAAACCGGTCATGCATTTACCGTTACTCAATCTCGACGCACGCGCAGGCACGTCGAACGAGCGCTGCGAACGTGCCTCGGTGTGCGCGAATCGCAGTCGGGCGGCGCGAGTAGGACAATCACAATCGCGATGCTCGAACGATATCGCAACGCGCAGCAGCGGTGGCAGCGGCAAACGAATAATACTGCGGAGTAGCGGGTGAAAGCAAAAAGAAAGCCCGAGACCGCGAACGCCAGCCGCGGGTTGCTCGCGAGTCGAGACAAATGAGCGACGCAAACCGCCACGGCGACTGGCGGCGTTCGGCAGCTGTTTCGTGACGACGTGCAACGCCGACCAGGTCGTTCGCGTCGTTGGCGTCGCCGCTCGTGACATGGTGCCGCGATAGCAGCAGCGCGCGATGAGCCAAACGCACGTCGACGCCGACGACGACGGCGACGACGACGACGCGCCGAGCCTCGAGTACATCGAGGACCCGTACATCAGTCCGGCGTGCATCACGTCGCGCACGCCGAGCCTCGACGAGCCGGAGCCGGCCGCGAGCTTCGACTGCCTCGTAGACGCCGGCGAGCTGGACGTCTTCGACCTGCGCCAGCTGGACTTCGACGAGCCGCCGCACGCCACCGGCCTCACGTCGCTCGGCGGCCACGACGAGAGCATCAACGTCGAGGCGGAGTTCTTCGACGCGCGGCGGGCGAACGCCATCATTCGCGCGTTCTTCAAAAACGATTTCAAGCGCAGCGTCCGCGTCTCCTACTGCGACCTCACGAAGCCGTACCTGGCGCGGTTGCCGCGCGAAAGCAATTTTCGAAAGTACTTAGATATTAGCAACGACGAGGGTACTGCTGCCGTCTCGCGGTGCTGGTCGCTTCCGTCGCTGATTGCGCGCGCGCGCCGTTGCGCTGTTGCAGACGACGCGTTCGCCGCCGCCACCGGCGAGCCGGCGTCGCTCGCCCACGACGACCTCACCGAGGAGGAGCTGCTCAGGAAGCAGGAGGAGTGGCGGACGGAGCTCGTGCAAATCGAGGAGGAGATTGCCACGCTGCGGACGGTCCTCGGCGCCAAGGTGCGACGCAGCGCCGAGCTGAAGCGCAACTTGGGCATCACCGTGTGGAAGGAAGTCAGCGAGGACATCAATCAGGGCATCAAGAACGTCAAGGACAGCAACGTGTACGTAGTGTGTCCGCAATGCTCTATCTTTTTTCGTTATTGTTTCTCGCTTATTTTGTTCACATTTCTTTCTGTCGTCGGGTTCGGTTCCTTCCTGTACATATTCAGTTATCAGACGGTTGAGTGTAAGGTTGGACAAGTTACGAAGGCCGTGACCGATGCCCCGATGTGAGTAGCCTTAACGTTTGCGTTTCGTTGTGCGTTATATCCGCGCTTTCTGCCGTGGAGATGTTAATCGTTTGGCGTTTGCAGCTATCAGAAGACGACCTCCTTGATCGGCGGTCTCACCGCCGGCGTGACGAACAAGTTGGGCCAGATGCGACACTCCGAATCGTTCAAATCCTTCGAAGAGAAGGCCGCGTCCGCCCTGGAGAACGTCAAGGTATAAAGTGCTTGAACCGTGCACGCACTTTGTATTAATCGTGGCACATTATTACATATTGCAGGGGAGGTTTTCAAACGCGACGAATTAGTTTAATGTACATAGTGAGTTTTTCGGGTTTGTTGTGTTTGTTTCTATCATTTCTAACGTGCGCCTGATGGTTTTGGTTAAATTTGTTTTCGTTTACCCAAAAATTCGTAACGACGTACTAACAACGTGTCTAGGTTAAGTTCAAGGTTATGGTCCAAAAATATTGGACTGAATAATAAGTAATGAGCGTTGGTCGTCCTTAAAAAACTTTGACTGCTCGTTTTCGATATTGCTAATGATTTCCTGCCACCGTTCGATCTGTTTGTGGATTCGAATAATGTTGGAGGTCTGTTGTAGGTCGCGACTGTTATCAAATGAAGTGGAGGAGAAAGTGATTAAATTTAATGCAAATCGTGAGGTCATCAATTTAGTTTCAACGCTCATCACTTATTACTCAACTCAATGTTTCGAAGGTGAATGTTTATGAGTTTATGTTTAAAGTTTATAACAACGTACGAACGAAACATTTTAGGTTAGGTTTAAGGTTGTCTTTATAAGGGGATTGCATTAATATGTTGTCGTGCTGTTTTGCTCTATTTCTAGACGAAAGTTGGTAGCGTGTCTCGTTCCGGCTCCCAGCAGAGTCTGAACGACATTAGATCGCGCTCCGGTTCCATAGCAACGAGCCCCACGATCCCCGAAGACAAACCGATTGCCTAAAGAGACGCCTTCCCTCCCCCCCGCCTGTGATTGCTTCGATCGATTGCACACCGTGGGAGACGAGACGCCAGCCAGACTTACCTGATGCAAACAAAACAATATTCTCACATCTATATTTTACTAATATTGAATGTAGATAGACGTGTCGAGCTAGCGGGAGGGTAAAACACTGCGAGCGCGATTTGCAAGATCGAAAATTGCCTTACTACTACAAACGGTATAACCATGCCAGATAGAATCGCGACGCGTACAACGCGAGGCCGAAATTCGGACTTTCTTCACGTGGTAGTTGGTTTCTACTTTCGTACTTATTAATCCCAAAATTTAGTTATATCAAATAATCGGTTGTTGCCGGCTAATTTTAGTTTTACGCACGTTCATTCGTTCAGCGTTCTTTGTTGCAATTAACCCGGTTAACTTTACGTTGGCAGTAACAACGCGCACGCGTGGCGTTCGAACATTGTATGTTTTCGAAGTAAAATAACTAACATCAAATCAATCGATTGTGAATCTTTGTTGCGCGCACCGTTCACGAATATTATTTACATTTTATTGTTAAGAGCCAATATTAATCGTAATAAAATGTATTCTATGTGAATTCTCTCTTGTGTATCAAATTGACTTGAAAATTGTTTTTCTTACAATTAGCCTACTTGAGCAACAGGAGGTTGAGGTGATTGTTTTTTTTTTCTTCAAAAAAATTATATTTTTATTATACATAATTATAGTTATATTTAAAGGACGGTATAGGAAACTAAAGCTATCAGTAAAGTATATACAACGCGCAGTTCAATGCATTGGCTTGCGGCGAGATTAACTAATCTTCTTTTTGACAGGTTCGGGTGACTCGATCGCTTTGGCTTTGTCTTTGCGCTGGAATATGCTATTCTTGATGTTGTTGAACGGCGATTCGAACAGCAGCGTCATCAGGATCGATATCCCAAAGATGCATACCATTTCTAATATATTCAGCTGGAACGGACGAAAATAGTTCACGAACTCGCATCGCACGCGGTTGCGGCAAACTTACGTTTTTCTGGAGGAATTGATATTGTCCCGAGTGTCGTGTGGTGCCCACGTTGAAGAAGAAGATCGGGAACTGGGTCAGGTACACCGTGTAGCTGATCTTCGTCCAGAGACGGAAGTATGGGAAGCTGAAGACCCCGCCGATCCAAGCTGTTTGAACAATTCGATTAGGAATATCGAAAATATATCGATATTTAATTTTTTTAACGATATATTTGGGAGATATTTAAATTCGGACTATCAAAACGGTATAAAAATCGATTTTTTTTTGCAAAATAGTGTTCTATGATTGAAGACAAAAAATTCGATTTTTGACAATTTTAGAGGTCATTCGACAGCAAGCACAATATATCGATATTTTCTTTAAAATATTTATATATCGAGCACGATATGGCCAAAATATATCGATGTATTTTTGCATTTTCAAGCTGCGATCCAAGCTGGGGAATAATTTGATTAGGAATGTCGAAAATGTATCGATATTTCATTTTTCGATATAACAATATTAAATTCGGACCATTGAAATGATATTAAAATCGATATTTTTTTGCCGAATATAGTTCCATGTTTGAACACCAATTAAAAAACGATTCTTGACAATTTTAGCGGCCATTCGACAGCAAGCGCGATATATCAATGTTTTCTTTGAAATATTTATATATCTATAACGATATTTCCAAAATATATTGATGTATTTTTGCATTTTCAAGCTGCGATCCAAGCTGGCGAACAATTCGATTAGGAATGTCGAAAATATCAATATTTAATTTTTTTATAACGATATATTTGGGAAATATTTAGTTTGTCGATATAACGATATTAAATTCGGACTATCAAAACGGTATAAAAATCGATATTTTTTTTTGCAAAATAGTGTTCTATGATTGAACACAAAAAATTTGATTTTTGACAATTTTAGATGCCATTCGACAGTAAGCGCGATATATGGATATTTTCTTTGAAATATTTATGTATCGATAACGATATTTCCAAAATATATCGATGCACTTTTGCATTTCTAAGCTGCGATCCAAGCTGGGGAACAATTCGATTATGAATGTCGAAAATATATCGATATTTAATTCTTCGATACAACGAAATTAAATTCGGACCATCGAAAGGGTATAAAAATCGATATTTTTACCAAATATAGTTCCATGATTGAACACCAAATAAAAACGATTCTTGAAAATTTTAGATGCCATTCGACAGCAAGCGCGATATATCGATATTTTCTTTTAAATATTTATATATCGAGCACGATATGGCCAAAATATATCGATGTATTTTTGCATTTTCAAGCTGTGATCCAAGCTGGGAAACAATTTGATTAGGAATGTCGAAAATATATCGATATTTAATTTTTCGATATAACGATATTAAAGTCGTACCATCGAAACGATATAAAAATCGATTTTTTTGCCAAATATAGTTCCATGATTGAGCACCAAATAAAAAACGATTCTTGAAAATTTTAGATGCCATTCGACAGCAAGCGGGATATATGGATATTTTCTTTGAAATATTTGTGTATCGATAACGATATTTCCAAAATATATCAATTCATTTATGCATTTCTATGCTGCAATCCAAGCTAGGCAACAATTCGTTTAGGAATGTCGAAAATATATCGATATTTACTTTTTCGATATAACGATATTAAATTCGGACCATCGAAACCGTATAAAAATCGATTTTTTGTTTCCAAATATAGTGCCATGATTGAACACAAAAATAAAATGATTCTTGACAATTTTAGATGCCACTCGACAGCAAGCGCGATATATCGATATTTTCTTCGAAATATTTATTTATCGCTAACGATATTTCCAAAATATATCGAGGTATTTTTGCGGATCAAAAGGTGCGCTTACTCCGATGTCCCAGATGGGTCGTGAAAATGATCCACGCGAACGAGGAACACCACAAGATGGGAGCGAACGCCGCGTACCAAGCGGCGTGCACGGGCTCGTAGGTGTAGTCGATGCTGCCCATGAACGAAGGGCCGATGAACGACGCCACGAAGCTCAGCAGGGCGAGGATGTTGCCGACGTGTATTTGTGCCTGGAGATCGATCGCAAATTTGCATCATTTTTAGGTCATAATGAACCGTTACCGTATCAGCCACAACTGTGACAATTTTTACAAAACGATGCAAATTGCACGAACTTTGCACAGCTTGTTATTTACCGGCTTAAGTATGATGTCCTTTGAATGCCTCAGCAAATATCCGAGGAAAATTCCCATAATGTATACGGTCAACCGATGCGGAGGCAAAATGTACATGTAATCGGCTGTATTGAACAGTTGTTCAATTCTAGAAACAAATAAGTTCACAATCAGCGTAAAAAATGCACGTCGACAGCCCGACCTAAATTTACGATCATGAACTGGCAATACAATTAACTGAAGACTAATAATATGTATACTTACGAAGTGCCGAAATGGACGTAATTAGATAACTTCATGCTGCTCGTGACGTAGTACCGCGCGATCGTGGACAGCGTCGCCAAGGTGGTCAGAGTGAAGAGTCCGCATTTCGGCCATTTCCATAGCAACATGATCAGGAATGGCGCGAGGAAGAACAGTTGCGTGTCTATTCCGACGTGATGCGTGTGTGTTAAGCACTAAATCAAAACGACGATCAATCGAAGCGCAACGCAATCGACAATCATGGCGAAGCGGTGAACGAAATTTACCATGTTTTTGAAACCGAAGTAATTGTGCACAAACATCAGGTTCCTCCACCAGTATTGCTTGCAGATGTCCGAATGGTGCGTCACGACGAGATTCCACATCGGGCCGGCTGAGAGACGCGGCAGGACGAAGGTGCAGAACAGAATCAGCGCGCCCAACGTCGGCACGAGCCGAAACAGTCTCGACGCGTACTCCTGCAGGATGCTGATCGGCACGTTTCGCTGCAGACGGCCGACGATGGAATAGGTCGTCAGAGTGGCGGAGAGCATCAGGAAAGGATCCGTGTACAAGCTCGCTGCTCTCGCGATGACCGTCCACGGTTGTCCGATCACCTAATAATGANTATTTTTATTTTATATTTTTATTTTATATTTTTATTTTATATTTTTATTTTATATTTTATTTTTATTTAACGATATTTTTGGGCAATATTTTATTTTTTTAACGATATTTTTAGGCGATATTTTATTTTTATTTAACGATTTTTTTGGGCGATATTTTATTTTAGTTTTAAAAATCTTATTGGGCAATATTTTATTTTAGTTTTAACGATATTTTTGGCGATATTTTATTTTAGTTTTAACAATTATTTTGGGCGATATTTTATTTTTGTTTTAACGATATTTTTGGCCGATATTTTATTTCGATATATCGATATATTGCGCTCGCTTTTAAATAGAATTTGAAATAGACTAAACATCTATATAAAATCATAAATAATCCGACAGTTTTTGAGGGCTCATCCGGGATGAGCGTTGAAATCGTTCTGAATCAGCGTTGAAATCGTCCGGGATCGGTATCAAAATTAATAGGGAGAAATGTTAGCTGGGATTGAAACCATTGGATTTAATATCAATCGGAGAAGATTGTGATCCACAGTGGAATAGTGAGTGTTGATGGAAGAGCAGCTTAGACGTGAGGTAGAGTCATTGGGCCTGCCAACTGAAGGCATTAGAGGTCAACTTCTAAAAATAATCGCGGATGCTCATGACAGAAGTGATAAAGTTTCTGAGGCTGCGACAGGAGTAGCTTTGCGAGTAAGAGATGACAGAGTTGGTCGTGGTGGCCAAGTCATGAGATATTCGGAGTACTCGCTGGGGCGTGGCAAAGAAAAGTTCACCGAAAGGAAATCAGCGAGTGTGTGGTTCAGTCCTATAGAGGTAAAAGCTAGTATATGGACGTTTAGCAGCAGAAATGATAAAGATCTTGAAGAGTAGATTGAAAATTTTGAAGCCAAGTCTGTTTATTACGGTTTAGATGACAGACTAAAAAATGCATATGGGTATAGCTTGGGCTCGTATTGCGCTACATGATCATTCCCCCACAATCCTGGAATAAATTAGTTCTACTGTTAAAGCGAGAATTTAGTTCGTGGTCGGAGACGAAGACTGGGACAAAGGTTTACGGTGACTTTAAAGTAGAACCATTGCCAAAGAAGAATACAAGTGCAAGCAATAAAGTATTGGAGCAAAGTACTCAAGTACAGAGAAGAGAAGATGACTCGGTCCCAACAGTGCTGCGTTGTTGTTGAGCAACAATCGTCAGTTACGGCAATCAAAGAACTGCAACAGGTTGACGTGTGCATTAAAAACAAAGATCAGCGTGTTTTGAGCGTCGAGGAAGATCCTCAAATCGTTGGCAGGGATGCAGAATAGTTTAAAAGCAAAGTTCCTGCAGAAAATTTGGTGAACATTGATGTAACACTAAACGAAGAATCTGGAGAAAATGCAGCAACAAGAAATTTGAAAGAAAATTCTCTTGAAAATAATGGCGTGTTGGTTAAAGTAAATGTCGACGTTGATGACAATCCATCAGTCTTGAAGCAAGAGATACTTGTTTCCGAAAATATGTCAAAATTAGATGCTGTGGCAGAGTCAATCGTAAACGGAGAGATAGAGGGATGTTCCTAAGGTGCTCCTAGTAGTGACGACGAAGAGGATGGACGACGCAATCCTCACAGCTTCGAAGAAAACAAAGACGCAACCAGACGTGAGTTTAGCTACAATACTGGACTGGACGACTTGTTAATGTGTTGTTGCAAAAATGAGTATGAAGGACATGAGAAACGTTACAGTGAAGACAAAACAGTCAATACTTATAAAAATGAAGAACATAAAAACATTTGTAAAGAAAAACATTTGTAGGATTTGTAGAACCTATCAAGGCGGCGCAAATAAGTGATGCATTCAAGAGCTATTGCCGCAGAATATTGTACGTCAGGCGCATAGTCAAAGTCATTTTAGTTGTAGGAAAACTGAATTGTTCATTGCACGGGATTATTGGTTTTCAAAGATGGTGTATAACTGGAAACGAAGAAAGAAAACCGTGTTTGAGCTGAGTTATTGGGAGCGATATCCGTCAAGATGGACGAGTGTAGGATTAGGGTAGCCATGCAGGTAGATAAGTTATTTAAAGTTGGTTAGTAATTTTAATATTTAGAGTTGGCGTTGATTGAATGAAAGTTATTGTTATTTGGTATTATTTGGTATTTGGAAAGTCAAAAGTTGAGTGGAACTAAACACCCAATTTAATAAACATATATTTAAAAGCGAACGCAATATATCAATATTTTTCATCAATTGTTTATATATCTATAATGATATTTTCAAAATTTCCGTGTAAGCAATGCAGTTGGTGTAGTGAATTTGTCGGCGCAGCGATGGCGCTGCAGTGCGGACAAGTTTCGTACGCGGCGCGCCGCGTGCCGACGATCGTGCCGCGCGACGTTCCTCGCCGTCCTGCGCGCCTGCTCGCCGACGGGGCGATTTCCATCGGAACAGACGCTCGGCGACCGCGCGAGAAGCCC
>JAODGE020028712.1:0-10429 GCA_027574965.2 Ecitophya simulans
TCGATCTGAAGGGAGCGCCGGGGAAGCCGAGTTCTCTGAAGGGCGTGTCGAACTCGATCTCCTGCTTCGTCATACTCTCGACCTGAACGCGAACAAGCGAAAACCGATTAGTAAGCAACTGGTGAGAAAATCAAGCGCAACGTCGCCACCTTCTCGCAGAAACTCTTAAAGGCGGTCTTCAGTTTGTGCCGCAACTCGCGCTCAGACTGCTCGGCAGCCAAATCGTCCCTGTCGTGCATGTGCTGGTGCTTGCCCAAGTCTGTGGTGATCTCGCCGACCTCGGTGTAGAACTGCACGTCGACGTGCTTTTTCTTGCCGAACATGATCGCGTGCTTCAGGTGGAAATGCAGCAAGATGATCATCTCGCCGTCGCACGGCTGGAAGAACGCGTTCTTGATGTTGTTGTACAGAATGTCCACCTAGAAACGATTCGCGAATGCTCAATTCCTGCGCCAACAAAAAACTACGCCAATCGCCCGCTCACCTTGTCTCCCCGAACCGACGTGTACCGAAAGCCGTTCGAGTGCGCCTCCAGGCTGCCCGTCATCCGCTTCGTGACGATGTTCGGCCGAATGTACAAGTCCTTCAGCTTGGGATTGCCCTTGTTCTGCGACAGCACCAGCGTGTCCTGCTTGACCAGATCCTCCTTCTCGCGCTCCTCGGCCTCGCGCGTCTTGAACTTGCGCTGCACCTCCTTGATCAGCCTGAACGCCGTGTTCAGGTTCGACGAGGGCGGCGAGATCTCGCCCGGCTCCTTCGTGTTCGTGCTGCGATACGTGACCTCCTTGACGAAGGTGGCGTCCGGCTGCTGATAAGTTCCGCCCTCGTTCTTGCCCATCGTGCTGCCCGGATGAAAGAAGTTGATGCGCAGATAGGTGTAGTCGCCTTCGACGCTCTGCGAGATGTTCTTGATCGTGCTGATGTGGAACGGCACCGGAATGCCGTACACCGGCAGAATGACGGTCTCGTACTTCTGGTCGACGTACAGCTTGAGCTCCTTCACTTCGGGCACGCGCGGCATCTGGTTGAAGTTCTTGTACGAGATCGTGTTCTTCCGCACCTTCTCGACGTCCTTGGCGCCGCCCTGCTTGGCGAGCCGCTCCTTCGCCTTCTCGTTGAGGGCGATCGCCAGCTCCTTCTGGTGCTCCTTGCGCTTCTCCTCGCTGGTGTGCTCCGAACGCAGCTTCGACTCGATGACGGCGGTGCGCTTGCCGCGACCCACTAGCTCGGGCTTGGGCGTGTTCTCCTTCTCCTCGTCGTTCTCCTCCTCGTCGTCGTCGTCCTTCAGGTATATGCCGATGTTCTTGATCTTCTTCTTCGACGCCGTGATCACGCTGGCCGGCGCGCCGTCGTTGACGATCACCGTGTCGGCGATGAACAACGCGTAGGTTTTGCCCTCCTTGTCGGACGCCTCCTTGTTCGTCAGCGACTGGAAGCCGATGTTCACGTTGAAGACCATGCCCTTCTTGGCCTTCGCCGTCGTCTTCGCCTGGATCGTCAGCGAGCCCTCTCGGAACTCGATGCCCATGGCGAAGCCGAAGTTCTTCGTCATGTGCTCGACCAGCGCCGACTTCTCTTTGCGCACGTAGCCCAAGCCGGTCTCGTAGACGTCGCACAGCTTGACGCCGTGCTGCAGCTTCTTCAGCACCTCCTCCTCGAGGTTCAGCAGGAAATTGTAGTTCGCCTCGATCGCGCTCGTCGGATTGACGAGCAACGTACGCGCCATGTTCGAGCAGTAGCTCTTGTAGCGCACGCCGAGGATGCAGAGGATCGCGCCGAAGTGCAGCGTGTTCTTGTCGGTGACCGCGCTGAATTTCAGGCAGTAATTGCCACCCGACTGAATGATGGCCGGGTAGCACATGTCCACCAGGGAGGTGTCGACGCCACTGACATATTTCTTATCCGTTATGGCTGCCTCCACCCCTTCGCACAGCTTGCTGTGCTTCACCTTCTTATCCGAGTCGATTATCTCCATGATTTGGTCCTTGAGGTATTTGTTGAAGACATCCACGGTGACCATGCTGGCTTTCTTGATGGTCGTGATTTCGGACTCTTCCTTGGGCGCTATCACGTAGCCCAGAGCCGAGCTGACGTCGACCGTCTCCAGGCTCTCCTTCTGCAGCGCCGACTTCCACGCGTTCATGAAATCCCCGCCGTAGTTCTCCTTCGCGAAGACGCCGATCGTCTTGCCGCTTTTCGACTCCTTCACCGTGGACAGCAACGCCTTGAAGTTCGCCTCGTCCTTGTCGCTCCTGTCGCGCACCAGCAGCTTGACGGCGACGCCGCCGTTGTCCTCCTTGGTCGCCTCCGCCGGCTTCAGGAACTCGATCTTCTTCTTGCTCGCCAGCAGGCAGATCGTGTGCTCGGCGAACACCATGATCGTGTCGGTGAGCTCGTAGCCGAAGAGCCACGTCTGCAGCGCGTACGACTTGCTGTAGACGGTGTCCTCGTCGACGCCGACGGCCGTCACGAGGCAGTCCATCTTGGCGAAGCCGTTCTCGCCGTCCGGCTTGAGCCATGCTTGATATAACCTCCTCAGACGCCGCTGGAACGTCTCCTTGTCGACGTTGAGCGCCATGGCGTGTGCGGGGAGCGACGCTCGCCGCTTATCGCTGCCCGCCGACGATTCGACTCGCCGAAGTTGACGCGCGGAACGCGGACGTGCAGCAACGCGAACGACTTCGAGATGCGGCGCGTCCCGGAAGAGCCGCGCACGACGCAACGCAAGCGGTGAATGCAATGCGCGGGACTTTTCCGTCTTTTGCGCAACAAACGAACACAACGCTGTCGGCTGTCGAATTTTCAAACGTGCGCCGCGTTTGCCCTTGACAACGAAAACAAAAGCCTAACGCTTTTTATTTGAATTTATTTTTATTCCAAGAAAAAACTAATAAAACGCAATTTCTTTATAGTAAGAAACAATTCAAATATTGCTATTGTATTATGTCTATACGTTAAATTTCATATATCTTTTGGAGAAATTCACATTTGGGATTCACCGATTCTACACCAGATTTGTTACTACAAATTTTGACAGAAATTTTACTCCATACCCTTGCAACTCCTATAGCGCTGATGTGAACTACCTAGAGAGCGCTGCTCAACAAAGTAACCAACAAGTAAAAAATAAAGAGCGTGAAGAATTAAAAGGAACCGCGCCCTCTGTGGCTTTCCATTTAACCGGCTGACGCAAGGCAGTAGTTTAACTTGCCCGCGCCAGATTAGTGCCTGTCACTTTGCATTTTAGAAAAATGTCAAAACATTTCCAAAAGTAAAATTTTTAGATGCCAGTGAAAATAATTAAAATCAAACTATGGCACTATGTCGCTCATTAAATTTACATCGTGCATGGTACGAAGCACCGCGTGGAAACAATTTCGCATTCTATCAACATGTTTTCAGTCACAGTGCCAGAGGTTGTGTCTTACTGAAGGTCCCACAACCGATAAACACCTTAGCGAGGCAGAGCAGAGGATTCAAACGCGTAAAATGGCAAGAGACACGTCCCGAATTCGATCCGAGCACGCCGTTCGGCCAGACGCCCGTTGACTTGAGTAAACTTACTCTCGCTTCACTTTGGAGGCCACTTGGATTTACGATATGTGTAGGTTTTTGATGCAAAGATAACTATGGAGCTACAATCTTCTATATGCGTTTTAGTTTTCAGGAGCTTGCTATGGTGGCGCAGTCATATGGCAGTATGAAAACATGAGAAACAATGCTTTGCGAATATTCCGGCGTCCGAGTTTCATGCAAAAACAAGTGAATTTCGTAAAGTCGTTGATTATCACGAACTATAAACCACATGTTCCAGGGTGGGCTGCGGAAAGAATTCAACAAATGGTGGAACAATCTATCGGCGGGCGAAAAAGTCTTCGCGCCCATTTGCGCGTTGAATATTCTCGTATTCGCCGCGTGGCGAGTGCCGCGATTTCAGCCGACGATGTTGCGATATTTCTGTTCGAATCCGGGCAGCAAAAACGCGTGCCTTCCGATGTTGCTCTCGACGTTTAGTCACTATTCGTTGTTTCACTTGTTGGCCAACATGTACGTCTTGCATAGTTTCAGCACAGGTAGTTCACTTGCAATTATCGAAGTTGTAATTTCTAATGGTAAATTGTCATTTGCACGTGTAACCAGGTGCGGTCGCTTCACTAGGAAAGGAACAATTCCTCGGCTTATATCTCGGCGCTGGCGTGATATCTAGTTTTACGAGCTACATTTTTAAGACCGTGACGAAACAACCGGGACTTTCCTTGGGAGCGGTCAGTATTTATCGATTTGTTTAAAATTCGGAGGCTCGGAGTTGAGACGAAACTTCAAAAATGTTATAGTCGGGTGCAATCATGGCGATCCTTGGCTACGTTTGCACGCAGTATCCCGACACGAGACTGGGAATCATTCTATTGCCGTTTCTGACGTTTTCGGCCGGTTCCGTAAGTGATAATTACCATGACGCGGTGGAATTTGTTCTAAATTAAACGCGTTTTTCAAGGCTATCAAAGTAATCGTCGGCCTGGACATGGCTGGCGTCCTCATGGGTTGGAAGCTGTTTGACCACGCTGCGCATTTGGGTGGTGCAGCTACGGGCATGTAAGTAATCTTCGCCTTTTATCTGCGCAAAAAGAAAACAACTCGTCAGTGGTTGCTTTAACTGTTTATTTATTTTTATTTATTGTTTAGAGCATGGGCTTACTGGGGACAGGAACACGTCTGGCAGAAGCGCGATCCGCTCCTCCAGTACTGGCACGAAGTTCGCGGCGCAATAAAGTAAAACTAACAAATCGCGTAAATAAATTTCGACACGCTAAATATTAACCAATTCAAATTTCGCGGAACGTCTGTAGTGGTAAGCGTCCAAATCTGGTGTTATCTATTGTTTCCGAACTTATCGAATTGTACAAATATAAATTCAATAGAAGAAATGCGAAGTAACGCTTTGAGTGCGGTTTATTTCGTTGCGAGATGCAACTTAAGAACAATGATAGAAAAATATGTCTGCGTAACAAACATCACCCAGGAGTATTACGTATTATCTGGGCCAATTTCTTTTTTCACTTCTTTTGCAAGTGTTTCATGTGAAAGGCGAGATGTTCGCCGACAAACGAGCTGACGTAGAAGTAACTGTGATCGTAGCCGTCTCTCATGTGCGTTTGCGTTTGCAGGCACGCGTTGGGCGTCGCCGCCTCGAGCAAATTGTTCGGAAGGAGTTGATTCTGTTTGAGGAATTGATCTTCAGTTCCCTACGAGATTAAATAAATCGTTTACAACTGCCATTCGTCAAAACGCAAACCTTTTAAGTGAGTCGCGCGAGTTGCCATCACCTGATCGATGAAAATATCCAACATGGGACCGTTGTACGTCTTGGCCAATTCGGTGGCATCCCATTCCGCCCATTTTCCTTCCTCCCGAGGCCCCAGATACCCTTCGAAGGCTTTCTGCCCCCAGGGACAGTTGCTGGGATTGGCGATGGGCGCGAACGCGCTGACCGAGCTGAACAGACCGGGGTTTTTCAGCGCGCAAATCAGCGCGCCGTGTCCACCCATGCTGTGGCCCATAATCGACTGCACGTCCGCGTCGCCGAAGTTCTCCTTGACGAGGCGCATCAACTCGACCGTCACGTACGTATACATTCTGTAATTCGCCTTCCACGGCTCCCGCGTAGCGTCGACGTAGAATCCGGCGCCGACCCCAAAGTCCCAGGAGTCCGAATCGCCAGGAATCGACAAACCTCTAGGCGACGTGTCCGGGTTTACCAGGATGACGCCGTGCTCGGCGGCGTATCTGAAAAGTATGTGAAACGCCTGAATTCCAGATACTGCGTTCATTGTCTTGAACTGTTACCACCTTTGTGCGCCAGCCTTCTGGATGAAGTTCGTTTCATTGCAACTCAAGCCCGAGAGGAAGTACACCACCGGCAGCCGCTCGTTCGTTTCGTACTGCGGCGGCAAATACACGCCGAAGTGCATCTCGCATCCCAGCTCTTTGGAGGCGTGCTTGTAGATCTTCTGCTGGCCTCCGAACGCCTTGTTGGAGGCCACTTCGGTCAAGGCTTTGTCAGGGGACATTGTGCAAGTCGGATGCTGGCGTTGTTGTGCACGAGCGCGAGCGGATGTGTCGTGCCAGCGTATTATGTAATAAAACAGATGGCAAATCGCAGTAATGAGTAACGAGCAATGAGACATGAGCGAAGTGCAGATGTAAACAGGTTGGTGCTTTCGTCCCGATGCTTTTGGTGTTTTTTGCTAAAAGTTACTAGAAAAGTTACTAAGGAGAGCTGATCGAATGTTCTGATGAATTTTTATAACAAAAATTAATCAAATAAATGGACGTTTTAAGTAACTATATTCTAGACTTACGTATGAGTTAATGACTTGCGATTTCAAAATGAACACGAACATGCACAAAATGAACATCGTTTAATAAACAATGAGTTTCCTTTGCAACAAGCAGGGTTTTATTCTGTTCAGTCTGTTAACATAGGTGATACGGGTTTATCTCCAGCGTCTTTTGGGATTGCAAGTTTCGCAAGCCTGTGGAATTGTTTAACCGCACAATATTGTTATTAATATTCGTCGGAATCTGTCGGATCTCTTATAAGTAACTAACATGTACGTATATTTTATTACAACCTGTAAAACATTTGTGAATTAATAAACTGCAGTGTCGAGCGTATTCGAACCACTCTGCAATATGTTTTAATTATCCTGTATGGCCGTGTCCTTGAACTTGTTTCCACAATGCGCTAGCATGCGAAATCCTTGAGCGACGCTTCTGACGTGCCTCGAGCATAAAATTTCGCCGACGGCGATTTAAACCATATCCGCAAGCGCGCATTATTAGCGCTCGCAATTCGTTTGCATCGCGCGCACGGTTCGCACCCGACGATGACGAGCTCGTCCTCTTCGTCGCGCAAAATCCTCCTCGTCGACGATGCCGTCGCCGCCGAATACTGATAACTAGCCGAAAAGTTGTCAAACTCGTATTCGCATTCGATTCCATCCGAAAAAAGTCGGTGGCGGCAATAAACCGAGTAAGTACTCAACGCTTTAACATGTTTGCGGCACGTTCGAACATGTTTTATTTGCTATTTGTCACTTTACGATTTACGCAAAACAAACGAGTGTGATTGTTTAAAACGCTCGTTGTAAGTCAGTGGGACGCCTCGAAATGAACATCGTTTAATAAACAATGAGTTCCCTTTGCAACAAGCAGGGTTTCATTCTGTTCAGTCTGCTAACATGAGTGATACGAGTTTATCGCTGGCGTCTTTTGCGATTGCATGTTTTGCAAGCCTGTGGAATTGTTTAACCGCACAATATTGTCATTAATACGCGTTGGAATCTGTAGGATCTCTGTACTGAGCGTTGCAGGATATTATTAGACCGAAACGTGTCGTAAACGCGTCCGAATAAAGTTATAAATAGTTTGGTATTTGGGTGGTGCCGGTGGCGCCATTTTGACAAATCAATTTGTTAGTTGCACTTGTTAGTTTCGCGTGGCTTGTTCAAGTGGCATAATAAATATTGCGTATCACTACCAAACATTTGTAAAACGCCCGGCAAATAAATTAAACGTCTATTTTATCAAGTGGTGGGAGTGCGCCGATCGGTTTAAATACATCTATAGACAGACACGCTCTTATATACAATCAGAAAAAATATTTCTTTACAACGAGAGATTGAATTTGACGAACTGCTCCGATTGTGAGATTGTGAAAAATACCTAAAACAATTTGCTATCGTCAGACTGAATAATAATCTCGATTCGAGTGCGAATTATAAATGCGTTTGTATTACCGCGCTATTGATACGCGTTCGATGGTTCATTGTTTGATTAATACGAATGCGGTCTTAAACATTTCGGCGTTTGTTTAATTGCGTTGCCATTGTGCGCATTTAATATGATTGTGGACGACGCAAAGGACGAGAATGACGGCGGAGTGTTAGGTATTTCAATGAAGGCATTGCGTCCAACATTCGACGACAAGGAAGATCGGGCGACTGTCGATTTGTCGCGTAAGTTTTTCCTTACATTTAGCTTCAGCTATGTTCTTTATTTTGATAATAATTGATAATTATGAAATGTTTCAAGTGTAAAGTCTTAACTTGAATCTGGAAAAGTTAAAAAAAAAACCAAACTATTAGTCGGACGGTAAAACAGATTACTACGTGGCTTACAACATTCGTTGCAAAAAGATAATTTCGTAATAAAAACAAGAAACGTCAAAAACTAGCAAAGAGCTAATCCGGTGTGGGCAACGCAGATTCGAATGAAATGTGAATTCAAATTTGCAGTACGTAATTAATCTAAAATATAAATAATAAATATTATTTTAAACATATATTTTATGATAAAATAAGACAAATCAAAAAAAAGTCGGCCAGCCACTAAGACGTTGCTGATCAGGGAATCGTAAAGTTAGATAACAAGTTAATACGAACAAGTTCTTTGGAAAAACTACAACTTTGTTTGACACAAGAAAAACACGATTTAACGTCTTTTCTCTTTAGTTCCACCAAACAAAATTGCATTCAAATCTCTGATTAGCCACTTGTAGGATCTTTCTGAGTATGGCATACTTCCCTACCTAACAGAACAAGTTTCCAATATATATTATTACACATTCACGAGTTTTATTGCGGTTTGGCTGTGGTTCGTTAACGATAAGAACAATTGGAATTTAATATAATTAGTGAGTAAAACTAGTCACGTGTTGGAAGTAAAATAATTAAGTACTCAAGTAAAATAATCAGGCGGATCAGTAAAAAAAATTCCGTCCAACACTTTTCCAAAATCATCGGAGAAGTTGCGAAATTTACTGAATTCTCTACATTCCGCAACAATATTGACAGCAGTAGTCATTTGGGTAGGTTTAATATGACAATAATATACCGATTCAGCTCTCAAAACGTCAGTGATTAAAAAAAATAAATAAACACAACAGTTACTCACTTCGGCACCGAAATATCCACAATATTTAGCTTTAAGATTAGTCTAATCGTTTTTAGTGACTCTCAAGAGTTATCAAACATTGTGTCATTGTTGATAGAAAACTCAAAGCGGGCCCCAACAAAACCTGCAACGTAAGTCTGGTGCTCAGTGGTTCTGCAGATTCTCGCAGAGAAGGACCTCTTGCATCCACACATTCGATTCGCATCCTTTCGAAGATTGCCGTAATTAATCTGAAAATGTTTCTAGACGACAGCATGAACTTCGACGACATTCTGGAGGAGCTCGGCGAACTCGGACGCTTCCAGATACTGACCTACCTGCTCATCTGCTTACCCGTTCTGTTCAGTGGTGCGAACAGCTTGAGTTACGTCTTCACGGCCGGCATACCAGAATACAGGTATGTCAACGCACGGCGCGCCAGAAATCCCGAATCACATCGACGATTACACTGCAGATGTCACATCCCCGGCTGCGACAATGCAAACACGACGTACGACTCGCCCTGGCTGAAGTACGCGATACCTCTGGACAACATGCTGAAGCCCGAGCACTGCCAGATGCACAAGCGCACCGGAAGCGGATGCGCCGTCGAGGACTTCGACTACAAGACGACGCAGACGTGCGGCAGGTTCGTCTTCGGCGACGAGCTGACGATCGTCAACGAGGTAAACGCGCCGCCCTGTCCGACAGCGGTTGTCAGAGGTCGCCTGCAACGAAACGGTGTGCTTGCAGTGGGGCCTGACGTGCAAGGACAACGAACTGTTGCTGTCCTACGTCGGCAACAGCCACTTCGTCGGGATATTCATCGGATCGTTCATGTTCGGCCTGCTGTCCGACAAGTGAGTTGCGTTCGCGGTCGCGTCGCGCGCGATTCTGAGCTAGCGCGCCGTTCGCAGGTACGGCCGGAAGTACATGTTCCTGATATCCGTCGTGATAATGTGCGTGGCCGGGACGGGACACGTCACGGCGAAGAATTACTACATGTTCCTGGCGATCACGTGCGTGCACGCGATAGGAACGGCGGGCGTGTACCCGTTGGGCTTCGTCATCGGTGAGCGAAGCTGGACGAAGCGCGACGAAATGACCATTGATGCTGACCGGTTGTGCGCAGGTGTCGAGCTGGTCGGGCGCAGGAAGCGCGAGTTCACCGGCGTCGTGCTCAACTTCTTCTACGCGGTCGGCGAGGCCCTCCTCGGGGTGGTCGCCTATTGCTCGCGAGACTGGCGCCTGACGCAGGTGATCGTCTCCGGTCCGTGCATCCTCTTCGTCCTGTACTTCTGGTAAGGCCGGCGGCGGCGCGCACTGACCTTGAACTGACATTGCGCGCATTCAGTTACATACCGGAGTCGGTGCGTTGGCTGATGGCGAAGAACAAGCATCGCGAGGCGAGCGGCATCATCGCGCAGGCGGCGAAGATCAACAAGGTCGTCCTCTCCGACGGCGTGAGGAACTCCTTCGCCGAGCCGCCCGGCCA
>JAODGE020028728.1:0-12535 GCA_027574965.2 Ecitophya simulans
AGCAATTTATGAGATGCGATGAAATCGATAACTGTTTAGTCGTAACAGCTGTTGGTTGGATACTAATTGCTCCGTTGTAAAATAGACATATGTTTCAATCTGAAATACGTTAGAAACTTGAAATAACAGAATTTCCAAAGAAACGCAGGCACTGATCATCCAACCATAGTCGAAATTCGATGTCGGTGGGACGTCCAATATCGACTGCAAGCGGTCGTCGAATATCGGATTGTGCTGTACGGGAATAGTGTACAGATAACTGAAAGGTTCTGGTGTGTCAGCATAATAATAATAATAAAACAATAACATTTTTCTAATTCGTTAGCAAATGTGCACGACGTACCAGAACGTGTGATTCGTCTAACAAACAAAATTCAAACATAAAAAATTACATTTTTCCAAGGAAGGCCGAATTGCCGAGCGCGGCGAAAACGCGCGCGCGCACGGTTCCTTGACGCGGCCTAAGGTTTACAGAACAATGAAATTATTTACCTTATCTTATTTTATTATGTCCGAGTGCTGTTAAAATAGATTTAAATTTAGAACAATCTATCTTAACCCCTTCTTTACTACTGTCCTCGTTTGAGGACAGAAAAATCAAAATTTTGAAATTTTTACTTAAATTTTTGAAACTATTACAAATGGATAGCCGTTTCTTTCTGAAAATTGACTCCGAAACTACTCTTTAATCAAAATATAATTTTTCTTAAAGAACTTTACATATTAACAGATATTCATAATAATTAGAGAACATGATATTGGCTAAATCCGGGAAGTAAGGGGTTAATAATGCATGGTGCCATGTTAATATTGCAATGTTCACCGCAGTTTACAACTGTAAATCAGTAAAATCTAGCTCATTTTTGATCCAGTCATCAAACACCTTTTCGATGTCATCGTCTATGAGCTCCTTGTAAGCCCCAGCCTTTCCGCTTCGCATAAAGGACCCGTTAGCATCCATCACAGAGCCACATTTGCGTAAATATTCCACAAGGGGGCCGTGCTGTGTTGATTTATTATCTTTCATCACATCAAAACTGACGTGATGCTTCAACATCTCTAATTGCGCATCGCTCATCGATATGTTTAGAAAGCAAGCAATGTCCTTTATAACTTTGGTTATGTTTGTTTTCATGTCTTCGTATTTGATGAATAAAACGCCATCTGCGCGATGCTGCCAGTAGCTCAAAATGTTTTGAAGCATCGGCGCATAGTTTACTATAAATATAAAATATATAATAATTACTAGTCAAATTATAAGTCTTTGGACAGTGAGCAGTGAATAAAAGTTATGAGAACATGCAATTTTACGCACTGCTCGCAGTGAAAAAAGTGCACAAATAGAAACACATATTAATTACATTTTCCAGTGATGAATAACTTCCAAAAAAGTTGAAAATCTCCCGTGAAGCCTTCCAGAAGACGATTATGATGAAAATACGACACACAAACGTCTTTAGGGTTTCTAGCAACGTGGATGATTTTCGGCCGTTTTTCGAACGTCCGAATTTGTTTCGGAAGCAGTTCCCAAGGTAAGTGCGATTTGATAAACCTGGGGCGTGGTTTGTTCGCAGCTTTGTAAACTGATTTATGCACAATTCCCGGTTCAACTGCCAACAGACTCGGATCCTCGGTGTAGAAACACGTCTCGTATTCGAGGAAAGGAAAGCGGATGTCAAGGTCGGTTTCTTGAGCAGTTTGCAATTCAAAATTGTTCGAAATACACCAAACTATCTCCTGGGTCCAGGTGGTTCCTGTAATACAGTTTTTTCTCAAATCAAAATATTTTTCGTTTGATTTTGATTATCAGTAAAACTTACCACACTTTGGATAACTTGTCACCCAGACGTCGTCGTCGTAAACCTCGAATTCTTCAATGTCCTTCAACATGTGCCGAAAGCTTTCCGGCATTGTGTACCCTTTGAACTGCGAGTAACCATTGCGAATGGCGGATAATCCGTACTTATCACGATCGTTGTCTAATTGATGCAAGTCAAAATCGTTCATGATGATTGCTGAAATTTCGAGGTTTCCGACAATGAGTACTGGATAATGTTCTGCGCGACGACCAGGAATTTAGTTGTATTTAACAGCGGTTTATCTGTGACCATGAAAATTATCAAGTGCAATGTCACGATGTTGTTACGAAGATCAAAGTTCGTTTGAATTTGGTTGTAATGCGAGTGTCTGGATAACGTTTCTACAAGCTATGGATTGACGTTCCACCAAAAAAGTTTATTCATCATTGTAAACACGCAAAATTTATAAAACAAAGTTGAAACGGTCGAAGTAAGGCAGTTTTCGAAATCTCTGGGTCAAACGGTTTTTCATTGTGCCGGTCAGAGAGCTAAATAGTTCTTGGTGCTCATTTCGCAAGGGGAGTCCGTCTGCATCTCCTCGGAGAGGACGCAACTGTTGACGTTGTTCAGCGGCAGCAGTTGGACCTGGTCTTTGCAGAGGTCGAGCTGTCTCAGACGCATCGGCGCCTTGCTGACTTTGCGCGTCTCGTCGACCAACAGGCGGGAGCCGAATCTCGACCACTTGGGACCCTTGCGAACGACCGGCGCCATTTTCTCACGATAATTCAACTGTCGCCAAACATGGGATTTTTGACACCTTGGGAATTTTCAATGCAAATACATCGATCCTTGCGCTGTCCGCCAGACGTTAATGCCATTTTGATTTTCAGCTGGAGGCTAGATTTTTACGTAATTATTTTTATAACAATTGATTATCAATTTCATTATTATTTAAGAAGGAATTTAGGATTTTCGGAAACGGTTGGCTAAAGACTTTATGAAAGTACCAGTTTTGGAGAGAAATTTTCTACACTACCACTAAATAATATAATCTCGTGCTAGAACAAAAGATTTTTCAGAAGATTCATTGATACTTTCTCGTGCCGATATGTTGCCGAAACGTCTAACATTTGTGGGCATTCTTTACTTGCAGTATTACAGTATCCAGTTTGATTCGGTCTCTTGCCTTTCGTTTAAACTAGCGTTACTATAGTTTTACACTTTGTATCATTCTCTTGTCTCCAGTTTGATAATTATTGAAAACAAGAAATTTCCGTAGCAAATGACACCAATATGTGTTGACGCATTCCACAAGAATATCGCGATAAAAATAAGACGCATAAGACGTCTTTCAAAAATGACAAATGAAGTGCGACAGTTATAAGTATATTTGTTAACTAATTAATAAACAAAATCTGATCCCATAATTAATAAACTTTGATTCTAGATACAATCAAATTGAATGCACTTCATCGATGCAAAATTTAACATCAGAATAAAGAAATGTTATTGTTGTTTTAGTTTAGTTTGGCTTAAGTCATTAGTTAGGCTATCAACCCATCACTTCACCCTTCACCACATTACCTTCTGATCTCACAAACAATTGCCAGTATTAACAATACCGGTCAACACCATAGAGTAGAGTAGATCGTCACGTAAAAGAATAAAAAACGTATTTGTGTAAAACTATACAAAAGAACTCTATTATCATTAAGTACTCTTAATAATTTATACATAACATATTTATACAGTAGTAAAGATATCATTCAATAAGTATTTCCAATTGGTTCCATCTGAATCTCCAAATTTACACATCATTTTCATCTACGTGTATGTACATAAATTCAAATGGTAAGTAATCAAACAATACATGCGAGTCCAGAATATTTTCGGAAATATCGAACGTAACTTAATTACTACAGATGAGTGATAAGTTTGTAAGCGCATAATATTACAAAGAATAAGGTAGCATACATAATTCAATCCAACCGTAAATTCCTTCCTTAACGCTAAGCTGTTGAACGGTAAGAACGATAAGAATATAAACTGTCAATTATAGTATACATATCACATTACAATGCCAATCAAAGCAGAACGCGATTCTGTTTCAGTGTCCTGCCATGCGTTTTTCTCCTAACTTCAAATTAACACAATAAATGGCAATACATTGAATCTCACTGTTATACATTTTCACAATCGCTACATAGAAAAATAGTTTCATAACATGCTCTGTGGAATAGAATATCTTTTTAAATATCGAAAACATCAATCATATCCAATCCTTAGTAACGCGCTTCGCGATCTAATTGTGAAAAACAGCGGATATCGTCGTAATTATGATAGGTTGAGCACAGAACAATTGATGCAACAATGTTGTTATCGGCGCATTATCATAATTCAATGATATCAGATGATTTCCACGCACTCGGCATTAATTCATTCATCATCTGAATCTAATATAGTAATTTTTTGGTTTTCGTTTGTTTCGTTTGTGAACAGTAAAGTAATACCCTAACAAAATAACTTATTCTCGTAATCTTAGAAACGAATAAAGCTATTCCAAGACGGTGGACATGAACGCCATCATCATTATCCCGAGAAGAAGGGCCAGCAGTTGTTTGAACGACTCCTTGGGATCTTCTTCTTTGAGCAGATCTGGCAGGACTGTCACCAGACCGATGTGAAGGAACGTGCCGGCTGTGAAGGGTAAAATCCACGATGTTCTTGCCTCTGCAACAGTAAAAAACACATCGATGCAGTACACCGAAGGCAGTTGTTATCGTGATGACTCACCGATGGAATTAGAAGCACCGCTGAACGTTATCGCCGCCAGGGAGCCAATCAGCCCACCGCCGGCCGTAAATAGTTGAAACTTTGCCGCGTCCCACCGGGTGAATCCCGACTTTAACAAGATGGCAAAGTCGCCGACTTCGTGAGGAATCTCGTGCACCAAAATGGCGAACGTCGTCAGGCAACCGAGTCGAAACGAGACCAGAAACGCCCCGCCCAAAGACAAGCCGTGCGTGAAATTGTCGATCATGTTTGCTATCAAATTGAGATAGCCCGTAATCTGCAAGAACGATATATGTAATAACTAATGCGAAACGGTCGCTAATTCAATGCTCACGTGTTTCTTGCTATCAACCACCTCGGACTTGTCCTTCTCGTGTGATCCTTTCGTGTTGTTGTTCAACTTCACCGCCTTGGGGGAGTCGTCAAGAGCGCCCTCGGACAGTTGCGTGATGACGGAGAAGACTTTCTCGGTGATGACGAAGACGATGAGGCCGGTGAGGATGAGCAGGCCGCTGCCTAACGACGGTTGCGTGCCTGAAACGATCAAATCTCAGTCGGCCTGCTGGCGCAAAAGCGAGCAATCTCCTTGCGGGTCGTTATCTTAATTGAATTATTGGTCACAGGCCGCACGTCTGGGCGCACTGCCTCGTCGGACCGTTCCAGTCAGTTAACGTCTTTTCAGATACAATCGCGGAAATGAATTTAAATTTGCAATTCAATTTCGTCGCGGCAGCGCGCGTGTGAATGGGTTCTGTCAGCTGAGAGTGTTGCGAAGCAGTTAATGCGACGTGAAAGCAATTTCAAGCGCGATTTTAGGGCCATTTCGGAACAATAGCCATGTCGATCATTTCTTATGAATATCTAATGACCTTGCACTTATGTAAACAAACAACAGTCTGCGAGGCATGCGTCATCAAACGAGTTTTGTGAGAACCAAAGTTATTGCCCTAACCAATTTTCTTGTTTAGAAGACCAAGTCATTGGCGAGTGAACTTTAAAAACATCTATTCGATTTGTTAGGCAGTTAGACAGCACAAATATCGTAGCGTGGGTGTCTCCCCTTATGTACAAGTATTACGAGGCATTTAACTATTTCAGAACAATGCCCATCAATGTCGGGTTTTGTACCATACAAGGACATTTATGACCTTGCATTTAAGTAAACAAACACACAATAATCTGGTTATACACAAGTCAATGAGATAGTTTTATTGACTCAGACTACTTGTATATATTCAGAGTCAATTTTCCAAAACATTTCTTTACAGCTAAAGTTTGCCTTCACTTGAACATTGTTTCAAGGCATTCGCCAACTGTGTTCGATAAACCCAAAAAATATTTCTATTATATGAATGAAATTTACTGCAGCCGCGTTTGCACATGTGAAGCAATATATTCGATCAATTAAATAACATTGCAAAAACGAACACATGGCACGAACAAAGACAACCGTCCTTGACTTTTCCGTGTAATGTGCACCTGACGAGAATAATAGTGTTTCGCATTGTGTGAACGCGCGAACGAATAAAAAGCGGCCTACCTCCATTGCGAGCCACATCGTTCGCCCAAATCTCCGGCAGCGAGTGCAGGAAGACATCGCCGAGCATGCCGCCGACTGCGAAGCTCAGCAGGACCTTCAACTTATTAGCGCTATCTGAAAAAAACAAAACAAATGCGACATCGTAAAGTGGAAAGTTACGTCGATAAACTAATCTAAAAATAGCACGCATAAAGGAAGTACATTGACGTCACGATATTCAGATATGGTTGACGTTTTGTATCTGATTGCCTGGCGAATGGCAGACAAAATTTTCCCCACTTGACTGGTTAATCAGTCAATGTCAATCCACCACAAAACGTCAACGAAAACGTAGTAAAGCGCAGGCTGAATTGCATTTTCACAATTTCCATGCTAATCAGAGACCGTACTCAAACTCCAACAATATTTATATAAATATACGCTACGTATCCATTGTAAGTATGCACAGTGATGATCATGCGACAGTAAGATAAGCGAGAACTTCCAACCGTTCAAACTGCATACAGGTTGTTCGAATACTATGTAAGAACCGAGAATTTATTTACTACAAAGACAATTTAATTTGCATTGATTCGGATAAAGTGCAACACTCGGTTGGTCATAAATGATAAACTTGTTGGAATATCATGAATAATGCAAGTCGACATTAATTCCCAGAAGATAATCACTGCGGGCATGAAACCAGATCGTATATTGGAATAATTACAGTTACAATAAGTCGCATTAAACGCGTCCACACAAAAATAAATGGCTTATAAATTAATAAGGCTATATTTTTGTTTATATTTCAAATGCGAAAGGTCAAAAATGGTCGCCGTTGCAAGGAAAGCAAAAAATTCAAGCAAATTCAAGCGCAATTCACATCAATCGGACGCCATCAATTACACTTAATTAATATTGGATTTTCTTCTCTTTTTCACGTAGAACATTTGTACTCACTAATGCGACGTAATTTGATGAAATTGTTTATAACATTCGTGTGCGAAGAGGATAATTTGCGATGAAACATCTTAACTGTCTTCAGTGAATAAATTGCAAACTAACAAATCCTTAACTCACTGAAACACCCTCCTCGCTTTAACTGAAGTCGCCGCAAAGTGTTTTTCGCATTAATAATAAGATTGAGATCACGTCTGGTGCAGTCGTGCAGTGTAATTGTTATTCCTTTATTTGTTTGATAACGTGTGCACAATCAATATTATTATTTTCCTTCGCATTTAACTAAAATATTTCAAAACAGTATGCTTGTTGTTCATTAAAAACGTGAATAACAATTGTACGGGAAGCCAACGTTTTCAGGTACTAATTGCTGCGTATTTTCCATGTTTTAGTTAATGTCGGAATAAAAAACCAAGTAAATAATTTATCATATTCGTACTAATTTCATGAATTTGGTGATCTGCCCACATAGCTGTAATACGAAATACACTCGAATTGTAGATGAGCCATTTTCATTGCAATAACCTACCCTTAGCCTCGATCTGGACAAAATCGCTCATTGTGTGCTATAAAAAGATAAAACCCCCGGCTATCATTTAAATAATTCAATAACTGCATACTGTTCGTACGCGCAAGCAATACTTTAAAAGCAAACGCACTACTTTTTACTCTATTGCATTTGCCAAAGCAACATACATAATTAATTCGGAGATAGCGATGTGTCGGTGTCGGGTTGTTAGTTGCTTATGTTAACAAAAAATGACTCAACCGCGCGGCGTTCGTGACGCATTTTGAGTCCATTGTCACGACTTTTCATGCGTATGGCTACTGATTAGTGTGTTACCACAAAATATCTCATTGAAATTGAAGCACACGCGACATCTCACTGTTCACATGAAGAACAGTCAACTGATTCTGAGCATACCGATTTTAAATAATGACAATAATGCATAATAATGACACTAGAAATGACGGAAATTAGTGCGAATGTAAATAAAGTAGATGGTAAGAAAGGAATTGGCTCATTACTTACCGTTTTATAGTTGTTTGAAACGGTTTAAAACTGCTAGATAATATAATAATAAGATATTGTTGCACCAGATTTAAAATTGTGTGTAAAAATCTCACGCTGTGCGTGGCCAATTTGTTGACTTGATATCAGTTGAACTTATTTAAGCAATTTTTTACCACTGCCCTCATTTGATAACAACAAAATCGCAATTTTGTCAATTTACACTTCAATTTTTGAAGCTATTACAAATAGAAATTTAGCAGTTTCTTTGTGGAAATCGACAACTCCAACATTTGTAAAAATATAACTTTGTTTCTTAAAAGAAAACTTTAAATATTACGAAATATTAATAATAATTATAGTAAGTAATTGGGAAGTAATTGGTTAAGCTAACTATTTTAAAGAGGCCATATGACACAAAGTAGTTTCGATTCTTTTTCTAAAAGTTGGCCGATTGTGAGTAAATTTAGCTTTAGAACTATAACTATAAACAATTTTTGCGCCTGTTGTCATTACAATAACGTAACCCAATAAACATTGGATCCGATCATATTTCACCAGCCAACCCATCCTCAGTTTCACGGTTATTTATTTATACAAATTTCAGCAAAATTTGTATTTCCTAAGTATTAAGACATATCGCACTGAGAATCAGTTTCTCATAAATCACTGTCGCAGCTTAACATGATTAAATAATTCTACTTTGAATATAACTTGCACTCATATAACTCGTTCTGACGAATTAAAACTTCCCGGAATTATGACCAAATCATGCATAAATATCCTTTGTGCTTCAAAATAACGCATAATTAATTAGTCAAAGTAAATACATGTATCGCATAAATAAAAATCACAAATCGAAAATCTGAATATATACCAAAAACATGTAACACGTCATTTGAGCTATTCAAAATGATTATTAACTGCGAACCATGCACATACGATACATATAGAAAAAATACGCGAAAGTTTAGAGGTCGAATTAATTCGTGCATGTGGTGCGGACAAATAGCATCACGACCGACGCGATATTCCATCGCGATGCGATGCGTCGCCGTCGTTGACGTTTCGCAAACAAGGAATAATCGACAGTCGACGGAGTAATCGTGCCACATGTCCGATTAAACCAACGTTCGTAAATCGAAATGTAGTTTGCACCAAAAATGATATACAAGATGCACAACTCGCCGAACAGAACTCTAACTGCCAATGTATGTTACGGGAAGTTCACAGATGGCGCTCACGTGCGTTAAAACTGTTACAACAAAATCAAATCAAATGTTTAGCCTTCAAACTGCAGTAAACGTGTGTTCTGTCACTTAAAATTTGTATAATTCAGTCGTGATAATTTCAGACATGCGAGCATCAGGAAAAACTCACTCCTAGGAACTGCTAGAAAGCTAATTCCAGCAAAATAAAGAGATATAAAAAATAATCATCGTTATTGTATAGTTCCAATGGTAGTTATTGCAACTAGTGCGTGGAGGAGGACTTTTTGCACGAGCGAAGCGAGCGAGAGCATAAAAATCAATAACAATTAAATGTACTAAATATAATATTCATATAAACCGGAATAATGGAAACTGCGCATGCGCAGCGCAGTGAAAAGACGATGAGGTCGTTTTTAACAGCTCGCTGTGAAACAGAGTAGTTGTAAAGAATTATTATAAACATTATAAACAAGTAGAAAAAATCAGGGAGTTTGTCTTTGTATAGGCAACAATTCATACGTATCGAAAGTCGAAGACTGATGGCTTAATGGTGCCATCTATTAACATCCCGAAAAGCACAGTATTCGCCTCCTACGCTTTGACACAGTTTTCGTCTTGAAATGTAGTTATTTGCGGTTTGCACAATGAGTAATGTCAAGTAGTGACGTCAGATTTCTAATTATGAGAATGCCGGGAGGAAAGACTGAAGATAAACCACGTTTCACTGATTATAGAACAATAATATATAAATTGTTCTAAAATGACAAATGGCACACGTTGTTTTTTGCACGTTGCCGATTACGTTTTAAACAATATAAAC
The DNA here is from genome assembly GCA_027574965.2 of Ecitophya simulans. Classification (NCBI taxonomy): domain Eukaryota; kingdom Metazoa; phylum Arthropoda; class Insecta; order Coleoptera; family Staphylinidae; genus Ecitophya; species Ecitophya simulans. The sequence continues at coordinate 10,115 of JAODGE020028728.1, forward strand.
ATTTTTACTTTGAACGTGCTCATTTTTATTTTACAAGTTCAGTAACTTCAAAGTGCACAAAGAATAATGATAAACTGGAATAACGTTAAAGAGTTCACTGATAATACGCAGAGTGATGTAACTATGACGTCAAGACGTCAACGACAGTATTACAAGCAGCCGAGTGTGAAACTAGTGGTTGAAACGAACAAAGTGTTTACTAGAGTGGAAAATTGATAGGAAAGCGTTATAAATAACCTTCAAATTGAATTACTTAACGTGAATCAAGACTATAAAAAGTGTGGAAAAAAAGGAGCAAATTTAAACTAAAACAGTGACATCAATTTCGAAGCAGACACTATATGATAATTATATTAATAATTTAAAGATTAAATTACAATTAGTCTCAAGCAACAATTCAATGTATATAGCCCCCCAAAAAAATCGTGGGTAAGTGCAATGAAGCAAGAATAAGAAATTAAGCTCTCAATTGTAAAAAGTTGCGTGACTTCACTTAACTTTCTCTTTTGGGGTTAAAGAACGCTTAAAAGTTTACAGTCAACTTACAATATGTCATTAATAACTTCTGAGGGACGGAATAAGACCATGTCGACGGCCCGTCGACACGACACCATTATACCAAGTATCAGTTAATAATTGATAAACGACAGCCCTAATCAAACATGTTAAACATTTAACTCATGTTAAATGAATAATGCCAAATGAATAATATCGGTAAATTTGACCGAAAATTAAATACATTTTTGAAACTTCTATAAAAGCATTGGTTTAAAAAAATATTATTTATTTACTCAAACGTAATGTTTCTTTTTCACGAATCCAATTGTCCGACAAAAAAATCTGTGTTTTTAGTTTAACTTTTTCAGCTGATTCTGGTGCAGTTTAATATGCTTATTCAATATTCGAGAATAAAATGATCTTAACACATCAGGCTTCTTTACAAATCGAGCTAAATGTTCAAAGTTAGTCAATTTTAGATCATAGTTGATATCAATTCTCGCTTAAAATATTTGATAAAAATGTCTTTCAATGACATAATGAAATAGGAAATGCAATTTCTGAAGCGCTCTCAGTGAATTGTGGATGGTTTCTTAAAGTACCCAAATGTTTCAAGCTTTGGCTCCGGCCCTGCCTGACTACAGAGCGCATGCGCAACGCATACGCAACTGACAAGCTCAAACGACCAGCTCAAATTCTCCTCGCTTCTTATTCCGACTCTTCCTTAACCGAATATCTTAACTTAACCGAATATCGCGCGCACACTTTCGCACTCATTAACGTGTGTGTTTGCGACAGTCAATCATATCTACAGAAAAACTAATACGTAATTGCACGAGATACTTGAAGAACCATGATGTCAGGAGCCTGCAAAAATATATTACGCTAATAAAAGTCGTAGAGATGAACTCGGTCGCATTTTGAAAAATGCGTCGGACATTATGCAAATGAATGCAGTCGAAATTTCGAATTGGAGCGTGAATTAATTAATGTGTGGTTTTGAAATTTTAAAAAACAAACGATGTCATCGTATAGTTCGAAACATTCCAAACACTCACAATCGGATATACATTTCAATTTGATTATGTTGAAAATGAGAGAATACTTTATTTTGGAATTAGCTTGTTTACGTGAAGAAACGACCGCTCGCTACAATTCCAATCCAGGCAGTATCCTGCCAGTCTGCTGAATCGACATCATGTGCATCAACCGAGCAGTTTTCTGAAGACATGTTCAGCTGACTTAGCACTTAGATAATTCCAAAATAAATTTTCTTCGAATTCTGTTCTAATCTCACAACGTATTACCGATTTGCATTCCCGACAAAATAAAAAACAGTGGAAACTGATATATAAATACTTGTAATTGCGATGGAATTTACCTAGCCTTTGAATATTTTGTCTATTTCTGTCAAACCTGTTTGTCCAATTTCTAGCGCAGTTTTCAACATAATCAAATTGACATTTATATCAGATCGCTTAGAATTTTTCTATTTATTCGATGGCAGTGTTTGTTTTTCAATCAAGGCCGTTTCGAAAATGATCAAAATCATACATTAATTTATTCATCTCATCTCCATAAATCTACTGTCAAAATAAGATATCGCAACCAAATATAATTTATAACTTATAACTTAAACCTACAATGCAGAAAACCAATTAATCAATCAATCAATCAATCCCAACATAATAGTTGATCAACGCATGCGTTAAATCCGTAATCTGCTCACGCCTTGATAATCCCATCCACTTTCCACTACACTAATTACAAACCGTCAATACTCACCGAGTAATAAAACAAAATTACCTGCTAGTAATAAACCACCTGGCACCTAATGGGATATTGAATTTATTAATCGCTGCTCCCGCAAATTTCGATTTTTTAGCAACTGACAAGCCCGCGCAAACATTGTCACAGACACCT
>JAODGE020028751.1:0-12245 GCA_027574965.2 Ecitophya simulans
TGAACTTTTTTTTGTAATTGTCGGAAGATGCCTTGAACGAGCTCAAGTTATTTTGGTTGCCTATATTGTTAGTCGCCGTCATGAGTCACTTACAATTTGCAACATGGCACGTTTGCAGAGAGTTGCTCTAAAAACTTGTGTTGTTTGCCAAATATTTTGGGGCGCCTTAGTCGTTAACTAATTATCGTATTATCTCTGTTCTGTATTATCTCAAGCAAAGTTAACTACATTTTCAGATGAACAACTTAATGTTGAAAACTGTGTCAGAAGGTACAAAGAAATTAGGGTGTTTTTTAGGATGTTAATAGATGGCATCACTAAGTCATTTGTTTTTGGCTTTCGATACGTATGAATTGTTGCCTATGCTTTCTATAAAAATTCTTTGATTGCAAATATCAAATGATGTAAAACGTGTGTTTGTTATTAATAATTGTTTTGGTGATGCCCACAACAACAAGAAAAACTTGTGGGGGAACATGGAAGCAAAAATAAATGAAGCACTTCTAAGAGGCTAATTTCAGGAAAATTAAGAAATATATTGGTCCAAGGCCATGTAAGCAGGCCTGTCTTGTGTACAAAAAATAAAAACTACAACTGAAGCAATATATATATAGTTGTAGGCATCACCGACAATTTTCTTGATTTTAAATTTAGATAGCTGGTAATAATTAGAATCAAATAATGTAAAAAATGTGTATTTAATTATTTTTTTGGTGATGTCCACAACTTAATTTTTCTGGAATTCATTTCTTATGGGTGCTTTATTTATTTTTTCACAACTGAATTATACAAATTGTAAGTGACAGAACAACAAATTTATTAAAGTTGGAAAGCCAACAAATTTAATTTTGTTTTTAGTTTTGAGATAGATTGCCTGTTAGAGTTTTGCTCGGCGGGTCGTGATATGATATTATATAATATTATCTTTGCTTTGAGCAGAGTAGCATAAAATAAGTCGTTCGGAGCGTAGTGTTGTAATGTACGTTATGCTTGAGGTTACAGTTAAGCATCGAAAGTTTCCGAAAATTTAGATATCAATGCGCATGCGTTACTATCGCACTTGCGAATCGGACTCGGTTCTCCACTTTTTGACTTGAATTCGACAAACAAATTCAATTGTCAAATGTGAAACTCGTATAGTGAAATTCATTCAACGATGGTTATCATACTTTGACAATTACTGAAATTTAACTATATAATTAATCTAACATTACTGTATCGAGGGTATTTCTGTACATTTATTCAATACAATTAATATTAATTATATCCTCAAATAATTAAAAACCCAGTTTTAAACTCCCACATTCACTTTGAATTTTTCAATTTCTGTTGGTGACTTCTGTCGAAGAGAAATAACGTTGGAAAGAGCTGACTATATCTTTTACATTATTCCACATGGGTGTTGTAATTTTTTGAGTTTCAAAATCGGCCGAATGGGTACTCAGCTTACTATTAATATTCGTAGTAGATGCGTAGCGTTACATAAACTTAAGTTTCACGAACTGATGATGGTGAGAAAATGTATTTTTTTATATGTGAATAGAAACATACTGTATTCTGCAGTATTCGCTGCATTGAATTAATACTTTCTTATTGCCTTAAATTCGATTGTTTGTAGAAAATGTAATGTGTTGACATTAAAATTGTAAACCCATGAAACTTATGCTAAGTTCTTTCATTGACCATTAACCAACTATTGCAAATTTCATACAGATTTTAAAGTGCTGCGATGACGAAATATGCGTTAAGAGCCATTGCCTATAACATATATATTATTATTAATGGTGAACTGCACACGCACAACACAATTTAAAATTGCAACATTTCTACGTTCGCCGGTTTATAAATCATAAAATAACGCAGAATTAGGAAGGGATACATCATAATTGAATCGAATTATTTATGTCACCCACTCGTTGTGTGTATGCGCGCATGTTTGTTATATCGCGAGCTTCTTCCTCGCGGTTTTGATATCCGCATTGAGGCGCAATACTCGATTGCATAACAAATGATAACATGGCAATATAAATTTTCGCTCCAAGCACTTCGGCTACGACGCACGATACATTGTTTATTTATTTAGCAATCATGCTAATCGCCGGCACAGGAAAGCACCGCAAGTTATTAACCGCGTAATAGCCGATCGAATGCAAATCAAGTGCGCTTGCAACGAAGCAATAAATAACAATGAGCGCAACAGTTGCGTTCTCGCTAGGTCGATTAATATGTATTACGTTTATCTAATTCCCGTGATGCCGTGCTATTAGCATTGATAAGCGTAAGTATGGCCGACGGTAATGGCGGAGCGTGCGCTTTCCGGGGATTCGCGTTCGCGCTCGTTTCGTCCTGTTCGTCCTGTTATACGGACGGATGAAGCTGTTCGTCTGCGATTTTTCGCGGACGCTAATGTTGCGGCCGCGAGGCCACAATGGCGCGCTAAGTAACTCGGGGCACGTTATGCGTGCGACGTAATGTTGTGCAATTATGGCGGACGCTCCGACACGGCCGTTCTGCATTGCGAGATGCGATCAATGCGACTGGCGACGCGACGCGCGCACCGCCGCGGCTTGCGCAATGCAATTTGGCAATTGCTGTTTATTAAGTAGAGTGGATAAACAACTATTTAGTCTTTGAGGCACGCAACGATGGCGAATTAGACCACACAAACGCCGACTGAGACGTGTCGGGCGTTCTTATCGGAAGAAATATAACACATGTGACACATTTGTGTTGTGACATTTGTGGCCCTTCAACACATTTAATCGCAATTTACGCTCTTTTAAGGAAAATAATTCAGTTCATGTCAAACAGCTTCTTGTTACTATTTATCAGTTGTAATGCTCACAATGAGTAAGAATTCATGGGCGTTTTGTCGTCCTCATATTTTGTTGTTTTACGATTAATACAGATGAGACGATTAAGCTGGGTAAATTGTTCGTCATTGTAAATAGAGAGGAGGAATTTCATGAAGAAAATGGATTGTATTGGGTAGAGTAATAAGTGATTAGCGTTTTTATAAATTTGACTATTTCTTTTTAAATATGACAAAAATTGAATCTAACCTACTGTTATCGCTACTGTTAGCGATTTGCTGTCATTGCTATAAATTAGCTGGATTAGATTCCCAGAAGTTTAGGAGCCAAATTTTGTGGTGCTCCTAATTGTTAAAAAATACGAATATTAAGAAATGAAAAATAACATGCGTTTTTATATGGTATAGTACACTTGTTCAAACTGAATGCACATCGTGGCGAGGCAGGTGATTAGTCTAATTGATCATGACTTCTTACTCAACCAATAGTATATGGTAATATAACATAGTTTGAGGTAATTATTTTTTGCGTTCTACGCCAACGCGCATGACAGATGCATTCTTAGGTATGCAACGCATAATAGTACTTTCTATGATAACGGCGTGAAAACGATTTCTAAGCAATGTAGGTTATCAAAGACTTGAAAGACGTGTTCTAAACAATGGTCTGNTAAGTTTGTTTTATGCACAAGTAGATTTTTATAATGATGCTTGTAGTGATCAGTAAACAACGCCATTGTAGCAGTTCTATAAACAGCATTTTTGACAGTTTGCCATTGCCTCGGAATGCATCGTTTTCTTTCACGGTTTAATAACTTTCGTTGAAGATGTCGTTACCTGTATACGGAACTTATATTCTCATAAAGAGGTAAAAAAATCCACTATAATTACTAAAAATTTTCAACTATTGATTTAACACGCGATTGTTACGTTGTGTTCAGTTTCTTGCAATTCGCAATGTATTATAAGGTTATAATGCTCAAATTATTGACTCTATAGTCAAACTATTCCGGGCGTACTCTTGGGTGGAATAATTCTCGTGCAACTGTGTGACAAAATTGTTGCGTGTCGAGGATGGCATGCGGCTCGGCAGTCATAATTCGATAACAATTTTCTATTATTAAAGATTTCGTAAATTGGTAGCTGACAATGAGTGACTTAGCAAGATGGACGCAAACAAAGGCGAACCGCGACGGACGCGCTTAATAGAGCGACGTCCTTCACGCCCGACACAAAAGGATTGTTACTTTGTTACATCTCTCTCTCTCTCTATCCCTCTCTCACAGAGTGCGCTCGCAAAGCCGAAAAGTTCTCCATCGTTACAAGTTGCCATTTTGCTGGTGTGATTGGGTCGTCCATTCCGACAGGAGGAACAATATGGCTGATAAATGTGTTAATATTTCCCAAACTTCACGAGATTCCCACATCCTGCATTACACTGACGTTTAAGTTGTTGAATGTTAGCTTAAAATGCGTTCTCTGTTGGCAATATATGTGTTCGGTTTTTGTTGCTCATGTTTTCTCACACGTTCTGCCTACCACAGTCAGGAGGCGATTAACGCGAGTTAAATGATCACAATGCGATGTCGAATAATGTCCGGTGAACGTCATCATGCGACAAAACGGACTCAACAGCGCGGAAAATTGTTAACCGCATCGAACGACTTCAACATTCAACATTTGGCTGCGTCAACGCACTAACTGGCGGTGATCGATTGGCAGAATTGATAAAACATTCGCGTCACACTGCGCGCGGTTTCTGTTGACCGCGCGAATCATACTATTCATCATCGTGTTTGAAACCGCGTGTGAAACATAGAAATTCGTGTTCGGCATATATTCAGAGATTACGCACCGTTGCTGATGTTCAGATTTGTTTATTTATAACGAAATGGAATACCTGCCTAGATTTGGTTTTGGGTCGTCTGGGCCTTCAACATTATAAATTATGCAGTACTGTTTCACTAATTTATACCGCGAATAAAGTTTTTTATTTGCAGCTGCAAGAGAAACGTGCCAAACCTTGGCATGTTTAATTTTAGGCGCTAATTTACATAAATTCGCTAATACTCTTGTTTTTTTTATGGTGTTAAACATTTGAATTGGGCAAACGTTGCCCGTTATGATGCATACGGTGTAAATGTTGAGCATTTTAACATTCGTTTAAATTCAGAAACGTTTTGAACGTTTTGTTTTACATTTGTTTTAATAATTATCGTGAATATGAATGAAAGTTTAGAAGTCATTCGAATGCATCGCACGAAGTTGAGTAGTCCTTGAATGTAATTTGCCTGAATGGCCTCATGACGATTTTTATTCATCGAGGTTCTCACGAAGCGTCCGCATAATACAGTCGTAAATAATTGCGATTGATGCATTAGATCGGCAGAGGATGTTGTGAACGTGAGTGAATTGATTTTATTAGCGAGATTTGTAAAGTGGTCAATTACTTCAATCTTCAACAGTCTTGGGAGTTTGAATAGATTGTTGTCGATGACCTTGAGTATTTGCAAATACGGGTTGACTAATAAAATCATGGCGGTTGATTGCAAATATTTTGCGCTCGCTAGTAATGAGTAGTTCAAATCGAACTGTTGACTATCAAATTACAATCTAATCGGAGGAAAGAATGCTAAAAATGAGGTGCTTGTTGAATATTAAGCAAAGTGATTCGATTCTGAAGCGTCGTTTCCGTTTCCGTGATGTTCATACACGCGATGGAAATAAATTGGTCTAATCGAATTGAATCAGGACTAAGTACAGATATATTGCATTTTATTAGTTATTTCAATATGTGCAAGATAGCATATTCTCGTAATTTGTTGGTTTGTTTTTAAAATTTGAGTTTAATTAATTTGCCACATCCTGCAAATTACATTGCAAGTGAGTACAGCACGAAAGACATCGCTGACGTTATTATGACAACAGTCGGCCAACTTTGGTTTTGATGCTTTGATGTATTGAGTTGAGATAAAATCTAGTAGAGCAACTTGTATTATAGTCTACAATTTTTCATCATTCTAAATAGCGATGAAAAAATTCAGAAAGCAAATGGATTGCATTGGGTTGAGTAATAAATAAGGCGCGTTTTTATTGATTTCAATTTGTCATTAGTCAAACTAATTATTGCCATCAAAGATTGGAAAATATAATATGACAAAATAGGGGAAATATTCCTATCGGAAATTGTACAATATTTGTGGCGGCTATTCAACGATTAATTCCCGCGGTTTGTAACTTGGATGACATTTAATTTTAATTATTAATTTATGTTTTTTTGTGAATGAATGTTCTACAAAAGTTGGTATTAAATGAATCAAAATTTAATCTATTTTTCTCAATTTGATTTTGTTTAGTCTCAATTTGACATTGTTTATTCTAAATTTGAAATTGAAGGTTCAAATAGAAGTTATTTAATCTTAATTTGAATTTAATTATTTTCATTTTGGTGTTAATTGTCACTATTTGAATTTGATAAGACTCAATTTGAAGTTGATTAGAAGAAGAATTAGGAGCTAATTTTAGAGGTTCTTCTCTTTGTCAATGATTACGATTGTTAACAAATGGAAACTACACGGTTTAGTTCACCCGTTCAAATGTTATGCAAATCGTGGAGAGACAGGTGTTTAGTTAATATGCTCATTACTTACTACTCACAAGGGAAAAGCAAAGTATAGATTACTCCGATTTGCATGAATTTTTTTTGTAAGTACTTGGGATGATGTAAGTAAACCCTGTGAAATTGTTAAAAATTGTTCTGAATATGCCTATCTTATATTACATTTTAGTAAGCATTGCTTTGCGACGAACGTGTCTGTAGCGAAATTAGCTGGAGTGGTTAGGTCGTCATGCTGCTACCTTCGAATTATTGCTGGTAAAAGTAAACTTTTTTTTGTTTATTTCGGAGTAGTCTATACTTTGGTTTCCCCTTGTCAACCCAATACAACAATTGTACGAAAGTCACTCACGTTAGGATATTCATGTCAGACATAATATTATATAAGATGCAAGACCCGCCAAGTTAAGTAAGCTCCAAGGGTGCGTCAAGGAACCGGGCGTGTTTATTTTTTCGCTTCGTTCGGCAGTTCGGTGGGCATCGGAAATGCGAGTGACTATCAGATTATGATCGAACAGGGTCGACCGGATTGCGCATATATCTCGTCTGACGTTCGCCTACCGATATTTTTGTGACTCTTATTTGTGTTTGCCGCACTTACATGCTAATGAGAGAACAGACTGCATTAATTTTGAGGTGTTTGTGATGGTTGCAAGGTGTTCACAACTTGTACAATTCGTGTTTCGGTCACAGATAATATCATATAAGATGCAAGACTTGCCAAGCTAAGCTCTAACTGTCAATGTATGTTAGAATTAATGACATTCACAGATGGCGCTCGTGGGTTAAAACTGTTCAATAAATGTATTATTCTGTCACTTACAATTAATATAAACGCTTGTTACAACAAAACAAGTTAATTTTAAATCAAGGAATTATAGGCAACAATTCAAACGTATCGAAAGCCAAAGACTGATGGCTTAGTGACGCCATCTATTAACATCCCGAAAAGTACAGTATTCTCCCCCAATCCTATGACACACATCCTATGACACAGATTTTAACATTGAGTCTGCATCTGTAAACGGGTTTATACTATGTCGTCAGGTACATATCTACAACCGTAAATTGCATGTACTTATTTTACGCGGTCTTTTTTACCGTAAGCTGTAGGTGTTTAAACAAATCAGTTTGGTTTGAGATTCTATCAGGCCTATCGTGTTTAGCGTAATGTAGGTGTGGCTGACTCCAGTTAGGAATTATGAGTTTGTGTTTAGGAACTATACTTCTTCTGATAGTCCTTTTGAATATCAAGAAATGAACTCAGTCATTCCACCAGTTCATTGTACTTAGTTAGTGAATGTACGAAACTTACCAATACCAATTCCTGTGCATATGGGACATTGAAACTGTTTGCAAGCAGCTATATTAAATTAATAGGCGTTTATGCCACAAATGCCACATTGCGCCTTTCGCATTTATGCAAGAATTTTTCAAATCTAACCTAAGCGATAATAATAACACCGTAACATATGAAAACTTTGTTTTCAGAATTGTAATTAATTTTAGTGTACTTTACCACAAGCAAAATTATATAACACATCAGAATTCTTCACAAAACGAGCTGAAAATTCGTTTTAGATTAAAGACACGATTAATTAAAAAATTTCGCGAAAACGAGCTTAAAAACAAGAGAAATTATATTCGCAAAGAAAATTTCGCGTAATTAATGAAAGAAACAAATTGTGCACAGGCAGGTTTTTATCACTTGCTTCAACGTTGAACTAAACTAAAGTATTGCAATGTTCTCCTTCCAAAGCTTTCCGTTCTACTCTACATTACACTTATGTTAGCTGCACATGCGAAGCCGACCCCGGGACCCAAATAATTGGCGTCACTTTCAGAGCATGTGCCACAATTTGTTAAAATCGCTCTAGAAATAGCTTTTTTTTATCCGTTTGTTACAAAATTCTATATTTGATCGCGTTTTTAAAATACACTTTCTTTAAGCACGGAAATCTATGTCAAAAATGACTCAAATTAGCGAAAATCTAAAATTTGGCCTCTATTTGAAAACCTGATGTGTTAGAATAATTTTATTGCCAGATTTGGAATCAGTTGAAAAAAAAAAATAAAACAAAAATCACAAAGCTTTTTCTTTGTCGGACAGTGTAATTACAATAAGCGAATATATTCCTTCCTACTGGAGAAAATATCGTCAACACCCGTCCGCACTTCGTCAAATCCGCAGTTGTCTTGCATCTCTGAAGCGCTTCGAATGGGCGAACGAAACATTAAGTGGTTAATTACTCGGGAAATGCCATGCGTTTTTATAGTGCGTAATAAGTTTTATTATCATGGCCCTGCAATGCGATGCATCGTGCCATGGGCTTCGACTCGCTCTCTCAATGAAATGCCGATTGAATCGTTCGGCAGCATCTGCCTTAGGTACATGCATTACGTACCAACGTACTCGACGTGCCTGCCGCCGATGCGCGGAATCTCCGATCGACATAAAACGCATTTGTTTATGCATCGCCTGCGAACAGTTTCGATATTATTGCATGTTTAAAAAGCGCGCATTAGCTCGGGGAATGATCGGTAACGGTTGGTTTTAATGGCCGCGGCGTTCGGATTAGCCGGAAATCTTTAGTTCACTGAACATTTATAATGTAATCGCTTCTAATGCGAAAGCGAATTGCGCCAAAAGGAATGCGAAAGTATTTACATAAATTCAAATCTCGTTGACGAGCCTCAATTTAACACAACTAATGTAACCCCAATATCCAAATAATTATATTCATTGTTTTGTTGCAGGTACGTGGATATTCCATTCCGACGGGTGCTTGCAAACAAGACGAAATAGTCACAGACAATCTAAGTGTACGTATTGGGCGCTTGCGCAATTAAAGAGCATTGGTAATTACGTTCTGTTGTTAACTATTTAAATTGACTACATCGGCGAAGTCTGGCGAAAAGAAAACGGAAATTCTACTATGGAAACGGTTAGTTTTAAGTTAACAGCCAATCGAAGTATTTACTTCGCTTAGCCTGAGCAAAACACTAAAATTCGTGCGCATAAATTGCCATTGTAACGGAGCGCGACGCATAAAAGTTGCGTCGACACGAATTGGCGATGAAGAATTTTGCCGAGCTAAACGTTTATATTGCTTCCGAGGAATGCGCACTTAATGAACTGTTGCTAATTTTCACAATCTTTATTAAGCGGGATGTGAGTTCAGGTTAAATTGGTTTAAAATAAGAGCAATGCAATTAGTTTGCAACAATGTTGCTGAGGCAGGTATATTATCAAAGTAGTGTATATTTGCTAAGTCTTGGTCAGGGATCGATGTAATATTATATATATATTCTTATCAAGGTTAAATTAAGATCAATCAATTTTAAATTGTGATTTATCAAATTAAAATTGAGACAACCAACATCAAAATGAGAATAATCAAATTCAAATAGAGATGAACTTTCAATTTTAAATTGAGAATTACAAGTAACAAAATGAAATTGAGAAAGCGTTTTCAAAATATTTATTTGTAAAAACAATGTCGGCTAACCATATTGTATTTACGCGGTTACCTCGGAAACAACAACGAGCGGTACCCGCAGACGTTAACAGGCACCTCCTACTAGCAATAAGTGTCGATCAATCAAAGAAATATTTGCAGAAGAAGAGTTTGCAGAACTCAAACTATTGAGAATGAGTCTCGATAGTCGAATGTTAATTCCAATCGAAAATGCATGGTCAGTGGTAAAAAAATGAGTGAAAAGTACTTGGCCAGTGAGAAGCAACAGATTTTAGCTGGAGCAGCTAAAGACCATTTAACTCAAACTAAATTTCGGCTTCAAATATTGGAAAATATAATACGACAAAAAATGTGAAAAATTCATATCGGAAATCATACGAAAATTTGTGGCGGCTATTCCACGATTCTTAACATGGATGATATTCAATTTTAATTATTAATTTATGTGTTTTTTGTTAATGAATGTTTTACAAAAGACATTTAATTGACGGATCTTTTCTAATTAAATCTGTTTTTCTCAATTTGATTTTGTTTAGTCTTAATTTGATATTGTTAATTCACAATTGAAAATTGAAAGTTCGAAGCAGAAATATGGATGTTTGATGTTTTCATCATTGTTTATCAAAAACACACACAGTCTGAATTGTTGCGTTGTTATTAATTATTTCCAGTTTATAGGAAGGTTTATCCACTTTGGACTTTTGTAGCTTCAAATAAGAAAATCTTTAGAATTGTCATGCATAAAATTGCTGAGTTGGATTTTCTCATCTCTAGTTATTGTAGAATAATGAAAAATGTGGATGGTAAAGCGCTCATTACTTATTACTCCACCCAATACCATTCATTTTCTTCCGGAATGTTTGCATCTCTATTTAAAATAATGAAAAAAATCCATATTACAAGTGATAACATTCTAAATGATAATTTGAAAACTTTTATTTATAATTATACTAATAATGACTGATTACTTGATAGTAATATTAGGGCTAGATATAACAAGATATAACAAGATATAACAAGTGTTTTAGAATCCGCCTAAAATTACACTACTTAAAAATGACAAGAAATTGAAACATTGGGTTTTACCGCTTGGAAAGAAATCATTCAGCATTCGTAGTTTATCAGTGTCACCGGCTCGCGACATTTGAGTCACACCATAGTTACGAATAACGACTTCTCCGTAATTTTTCTCCGCCGCCAGCTGCGCCAGAGCTATGACCTTATCACAACCTGAGCATAGGCAGCAGCACGACGTTAATTTAATAATTACACCTCTCACGACGTGTGTCACACCAATCCGTGTCGAACGAAATTGCTGTATGACCTAATTAGGCCGTCGCTACTTCATTGCGCAATGGCGTCGCGTGCTTGTTATGGATGATATAATCTTTTCAAGCTGTCATTAAGCGAAACTTAATTAATCACTCAGATAATCACTAATTAATGCGGACGTCTGTGGCGAGCTTTCGATCAAGAGTGATTCGGAAAGTAAAATCAACCGCGAATCAGCGAAAAGAAAGCAGACGTTGTAATGCTCGTTGAATGTTAAGCGGAATGATTGGACAATTCTTGGATTGGGTTTCGAGGCGGCGTTTCCGTTTCCGCAATATTTCCATGCGATGAAAGTAAATTGGTATCTTCGAATTTAACAGCATTAAAATACGTGCAGATATTATTGTTGTGATATTCTCGTTAGTTTATAGGGTTTGTCTGAAAATTCTAGTTCAATTAACTTGTCTTATCCTGTAAATTAAATTGTAAGTGAGTTCGGCACGAAGGACATCGCTCATGCTGATTCGTGTTGTTCTTGCCACACCAACCGAATGACTAATGCGGGCCATAATTCACTCTCGACATCGAACAAATGATGAGAAATCTAACATCTCTTTGAAGTTTCAGGGCATCGCAAACCTCTGCCGCTTAGAATAATACGGTTTTGTTGGCTGGCGAATTGCGGGGGAAATTCTGGTGTATTTGCCTTGTGTGCAATCACCAGTTGTTACTGGTGAATCCACCAGATTTAATTGACTTAACCAAGATCGCACGCGCGACGCTGGAGCCACGTGTGGCAGTTTAATCTAACAATAAATCTGGTAAATTTACACGTTTAGTCACATATGGTGAATATAGCAGAATTTCTCCCACGATTTGTCAGTAAATCCGCCACATATTAGAATTTGGTAAAATAATATTCAGTTTTATACTGTTTCGATAGACCGTTATATAAATATAGCAAAAAATAAAATATTGCTGAAAAATATCGTTATGACAAAAATATACTATATTTATACTATATCGATATGTTTTCGACATCTCTAACGAGATAGGCGCTTAGTAA
>JAODGE020028758.1:0-10112 GCA_027574965.2 Ecitophya simulans
GTAGTGAAAATCTCAAACATGCAAACATTAAAAAAATCTATACAGTAGCAAAAATAAAGAAAACACCCCTAAAAATACCATTTTTGGAACTATATTGGAATGAAAAAAAAATTATTGTTACTATATAGATGTAAGCATCTCGCAATAGATTTAAATAAAATAAACGCATGTTACTTTAATTGATTGAATTATTAAAAAAGTATTAATTTCATATTAAAAAAAAATTAAATACAGCCAACCATTTATACTTATTGAAAACTGTGGACTAATAGCTTAGTAATGCCATCTATTAACATCCTATAAAACCCAGTATTTTCCTCCTACTTCTTGACACATTTTTACTATTGCGCGGTGCATCCAAAAGCATATTTATCTAGGATATTCGAAATGTTCGGGCACGAGCCCGGAGAGGCTTTGAAACGATCCGCTTAAGCAGCTATTCGTGCAAGTGGCGCCTTATTACGTGCGAGGTAAAAAAGCCGAAAACATGCGCAAAGCATCGAAGTTCTTCGAGCGGGCGCGCGGAACGTAACGCGGCATTTGACGACGCGCCCCGCACGTGCCCGGAGGGATGAAACGTCAGTCGGTCGACGGACAATCGGCGGAAACGTAACGTCGACGACTTGAACGGCCTAGTCGAGGCCAAACGGGCGCACCTGCTGCTCTCGTCGCCGATATCCTTGCACACGGATCCACGACGCGATGGCCATCAACCCGGCGCATGCACGTACGCGCATAAGCACAAGTGGGACGCGCCTCGAGTGCTTGGTCTGGGCTTAATTTATTCATGTCGATTTCCACCGCAACTATTCAAACCGCCAAAATTTGCAGACAAAGGTCGACGCGCGCGCGATCAATCCATTATGACAAGCCGCGCTCGCGCAACGACCGTCTTTCAGGCGCGGCTTTTCTAATCGCGCCACAATCGTGAGCGCATGCGCAATCCTCGCTTCGGCTAACGACGTCAATCGTAACCGGTCGGTTCCTGGTCGGACCATTCGGCAAACAGGGCGCGGGCAAACGCAATCATGCAAACGCCAGTAAATCGACTCGGGACGCGCTACGTTTTGTCGCATCGACGTGCCACCGACGAACGTAGAATTATCCTGCGACGTTCCAGCATTATCGCCACCTATTATCGAATCGCTGCATCGCGCCTCCCCTGGCAACGAGTTACTAAACTGCCCACTTCAAACTCCTAACCAAACTCCACTCGAGACGCGCCGCAACGCGCGCGGAAACAAATTCAAATCTTTACTTTTCGCCGTGTTTGCGAACAATAAAACGTCAATTTTGTCGCTGGTAAGCGCGGACTGGACGAAGAAATGAAGCTCCTTTACACGCCGGAGGAAAGAGTGCGTAAAAAACGCGAACGGCGACTAAATCGATTCCGATTGAGGCGGTGCTCGGTCGCAATCCTTCTTAGTCGACGAAATCAGCGAAACTCCCCAATCTGGTCAGAAAAAGAATTTCGCCGAGCGGCCCACATTACGAATTGAATTCGCAGCCAGCGCCGCCCTCGCCACCATCTTGTTTATTGTTCCGGCGTTCGCGGCTGTCGTCGACGTTTACATTTCATTTAGGACTAGACGTCGTCCTTTGCGCGCGCGTCTATTCAAATGCAATAAACATGCACGGTTTGTTTAGGGGCAAACAACCCTCGCTCGGTGTGTGTATGTGTGTTAGGCGCGTGCGAGTGCAAATGCCAGCATTTCTCCGAGCGATTAGAATTAATAAGATATGACCGGCGGGGCGCATTTCGGCTTTTCCCCTAATGGGATTTCCTCGCGGACGGAGGCGCCGGGCTAATCGTCGATATTTGTATTCCCGTTCGGGTCGGGCGCGCATTTTCTCGGTCGTTCGTCGGGCGAGGCGATCGCGCGCGCGCCGAGCCATTCGAATTAATATTTCATTGCGCAAGTTGTTTTGGTCCGATTCATCTTAATTGCATCGAATTATCGCGCGCGCGCGCGCCGCGGAGCGTGCTAATGCTCGCGATTATTCACTATTACGTCGCGAGCGCTGCTGAAATATTTGCGCGCAAAATTATGCAAATTAATTTGCCATTCTTGCGTAGATGAGCGGGCGGGGCGTGCGTGCAAGTGTCGGAAAGGCGTTGTTGCGACGCTGCCGTTTATCGCGAAAATTTGAATTGCGAGGCAGGGCGCGTGTCGAAGGAGGACCGATTTTCTCTCTGCCGAGGAGTTGAAAAGCGTCAGCGATTCAAATTTGCTCAGCGGTACCCTACAACCACTTCCTCAATTTACCTACGCCTAAGCATTCGGGTATTGAAATCTTTGACTCGATTTGACGTGCTTCCTATGGCTCGTCTATTCATTTACCCGGGAAGAGGCGTGTGGCGCTTTCCAACAAAATAACTAATGGCAGAGAAAGGTGCAAGCATACAGAGTGTGAGTAACAGCGCTGTCTGGTAGTTAAAATTTCGTCTTTTTATGGTATTTTAATCTGTCTAAATCAAACAAGATAAGAAAAAGAATAATTTGGTTTTTAGAAATATTTTGCTATAGAATTATTTATTAGCATCTAGCATGTAATGTTATGGATTACAATTTTTTACTTGGTTTCTTTAAACACACAACTAATAATTTAATTTGACTCCACAATTTCTTAGAGTTTAGACATCACTAAAAAATGGCTTCTTTCATTGAAATAACAAAGTCTAGAAGGAAGTGCAAACATACAGAATGTAGGTAACGGTGCCGCTTCCTGGTTTAAAGATGTTTTTCACGGTTTTTTAATTTTTCTACAGCATTCAAGAAAGAATAAGACAATGTGAGAAGACAATTTTTAGAAATATTTGACTATAGAATTATTTATTGGCTTTTAACATGTAATTTTATAGATTGAAATCCGCCACTCAATTTTGTAAACACGCAACTAATAATTTTATTTGATTGGGCTGTATATAGAGTAATAAGTAATAAGCGCTCGAACAGAACACGTCATGCCACGATTTGCTTAAAATTTAAACAAACGTATTATTCTATTGGAAAGCTTATCTTCTTTTTTACAAATTTATTGTCTTTAACTGTTGACAATAGTAGAAAACACATAATTGATTAAATTTTTATAGTCAATGAGAAACATTCAAAATAAATAAAAAAGTTCAGTGCTTATTACTCAACCTCAAACAATTTATTTACTTTTTCAATTTTTACATCTCTATTTAGAATGACAAAAAATGTGGCCAATGATACAACTATTTGCTCCATTGACTATTTATATTTGTTGCAGAATATTAAAACACATTGAAACCCAATTGTTTTGATGATAAAAAAGGCAAGACTGTAAGCATACAGAATATGTGTGACAACGTGGTTTCTTAAAAATATTTGACTATATTTGCAAGATTTGCCGGCACCTAGAATCTGGTTATTAAAGTTTCATACGTTGAGACTCTTTCCATGTCCCCAGGAACGCCCGCGACGAAAAAGTTCACTCCGACACATGTTTTCATGTTTGAATGGCCTCCGTCGGATGGCGAACGTTGGATGTGCAAGTTCTTATCATGATATATCACTGCGGCTGTAAATATTTAATGCTCGCTCTCTGAATCGCGGCGTGACCATCGGCGGGAGAGAAACGCCGGATTCGACGATAAGGGATTGAAAAGCGTTTTGTTCCTTTTCCCGGTCCGGGCGCTTTATCTTCGCAAACGAATCGTTCCGCTAGCAAAAGACCCTCGACACGTGCGTGAGTTTTTTGTTAACTATTTGTCCCCCGCGTGATGTCAATAATTTATATGTATATTGCCCTGCATGCAAGATTGAAACTAAGAGAGAGAGAAAGAGAAGAAGTGAGAAAGCAGAGAAAAGACACGCGCGCAAAGTTTTTTAAGGAAATACCTACATTATTCATACGCTTCTTATCCTCGTTACGTAAATATTTATAAAAGCTTGCAGTTTGCGGCGCCATCCGCGGATCGAAAATCAATCTAATCGGTGCGCATAAATAGCGCGAACGTTTTGAACCGCGTCCCGTAGATTATTTATTTTCCGGTCCGACGTTTTTGTCGTTCAGTAATATACAACTGTGTATCGTGCTTTTTCATTCGCCAATTCGACGTCTCCGCGAAATGGGCAAAATGAGTAAAAAAAAACATATATATAAGAAAATTTCCTTAGGCGCGTCGAACGCAGACGAACTGCCGACGATGGCATTGTTGGTCATTTCCTGGCGCTCCGCGCGCGCCCGCCGCAGTTGTTCTTTCATAAATCAAACAAAACGGCGGGAAAAAGCGCCGAAAACGCGGCACGCTGCCAACGAGAAAAACTAAAAAAATAAGCGAGCGAAGAAACTCAGTTCGTCATTTTACGGCCGCGCGCGTGGGAAGAGCGACAGCCGTGGTCGACATTACTTTAACTTTCTTACATGTGACAAATTATCTTGCGGCGGTGGGCCGAAGGCGACTGAGATGCAGAGTTAAAAAAAGTGGCTGATATTCAACTCGCGTTTTTTGTGTTGGCCTGCGAAAAGATTGCATCTTTTGTTTTCAGTTGTTCCACGTCGCAAAGCAAGAAGAGCCGAATTTGTTTCTTGCATTTTTTGGAATTTTCTACTTTAAGAATGTCTCTATTATTTATTTCTCCGTTCCTTGTTTTTTTTTTCTTTTTGACAAACACAAAGAACAACTTGCATGACTTTTGCTTCATCTTGGGTACAATAACGTCTGTCAGCTTGTCGGCATAAATCGTTTCGTAGAAATAAAAATTGCAAGCAACCAATTATACATCACATTATGTTTTTGTGGTAGCTCGTTTGTAAGGTTGGAATGATTCTAGTTGCGCGTTGGTAAAAAAAACGAAAGCCTAGAAGTTTGCTCATTTTATTAGGGCGAATGCTAGAATCCCACAGGAGCGGCCAAAGTTTTCCAATAAAATTCTTCGCGGAAGTATCGAGAATTTCCCGCACTGCGCGCACGCGTGTCGACGTTTCTTCTTGCTGTTCGTCTTTTTCTTTGCCTTCGTTTGTAGGCATAAATGGTTGTCGACTTACAAGTTGAATTCGATCACCTCAACAATTTCTAACTATGCGCGACACTTTTCAATCAGGACGACACGTTACCTGGAATAATGCGTTACACCCCAGAAGAAAGACGACAATCCAGTAATTTTTCGGAGGTTTCGTGTCTTTTGTCCGCACGTCACTTTCACAGTCACAGCCACAGTCACGGCCGCGTAGGTGATAAAATTTTTGGCGCAAAATTTTCCGAGCCGGAAGCGATGACGTCTTTTTCGACGGGCTAACAGTTTCGGTCGCAGGGTGCGTTGCCCGTGTTTGCGAACATTTCGAAAAAGCGTGTCCGACGAGCGCGCGCCAGTCGCGAGCAAGTTTTCGGCACGCGCGAGCGGAGGCGGCGGCGGCGTCGTTCGTCGTGTGCCGGTGGCAGGCGCGGCGGGCGACTGCTATCTCGCGGCCGGATCCGCCGCCGACGCGCGGCGGCGGGCGGCGGCGCAAGCGCGACCCACGCCTAGAGCGCGCGCGCTCGGCTTTGCGCACATATGCGCCGAGCCGCGCCAGATGCCAGGCCTAAGGACCAAGGACGAGTCGCGACGTGTTTATTAATTCACAATCGCCACCGATTCATTCTTCGCGTAATTTTTTTTCGACGCTCGATTAGACCACCAATTATGCAACACGTTGCCAAATCGAAATAACATTTTCGTGGTCGTGTCCCTGACGTTGAGGCTCGTTAGGCGAACGCGTGATAATTAACGCTCGTGCTTTTGTATTTCAACTTGCCGCCCCTCGGGCTGGTTGAATAGCTTCGATACTCATCCGGTGTTCAATCCACGTCGACATCCTTATGTTCAGCGAGGGTCGTGTTTCAGGTGTCGGGGCGCAAATACGCACGAAGGGCGTTGCCGGTTCAAGTCGAGCACGTATCTTATTAGCAAATATTTGGCTTTCGGACGGCTGCAGGCGGCGACGGCGGCGGGTTTTAAATAATCAAGCGCCGGGCCAACGACGGACCCTCATAATTTTGGACGGTTTCCGGTGGTGGAAATATGCGCTCGCGCCAGCCCGCTAATGAAACTGTTCGTCGAAAATGATTATCTTCGGTCGACCTTGATGGTCCCCTCCGGCAACTTCTTCAGCTGGTTCGATGCGCCGCCGATGAACCCGCCGACCCGAAACGTGCTGAGCGCGAACGATTCATCTTCTTCGCGTAGCACGAACGCGTTAGTTCGTGCCGCCGGTTGCATAACGCGCGTATTAATTTCGCCTCGCCGCCGCCGCAGGCGCCGCCCCACGGCGCGAACGTGCGGTGGACGTCGACGCACTCTTTCGCTTTCGCGCCGTCGCGCACGTCGACTTTTCGGCCGCGCGCGCACAAAAGCGAATTTATTATATTTGCGACGAGAGAGGCGGCGAAGAATAAACTTCGCGCAACTCGCAAGTAACAAGTAGCAGCGGCGGCGGTGGCGGCGAGGTCAAACGAAACAAATAGGTGGATGCGGAGTTCACTGCGGACAGGTGGGACGCGCGAGCAAAACGCGAAAATCGAGGAGAAGCGGCGCGGCGCCGGAGCGGAATGGGGGGAGGGGATGAAGTTTCACACGCCGGGGGTAATTTGCGCCAACTCGGCATTAATAGCGTCAAAACAAAGGCGGGGCCGTGCGTGTGTAAATCACGCGGCATAATTCTTCTGACATTTTTGCGCATTCCGCGCACGAATTCTTGCGTTTGTTTTTTTTATTTTACGGTTTGGTTTTTTCCCGAAAACACTTATTATGCAATCATATCAGTTTTGAAATTGTACAATTTTACTCGAACTGTTAAACTATACTTTTTTAAGTTTAAATTAGGACGAATCAATTTCAAATTGAAGCATATTAAATTCAAATTGAGACAACTAAAACATCAAAATGAGCGTAATCAATTTTAAATTGAGATTAAAAAACTTCATAATAAACTTTCTATTTCAAATTGAGAATTAATAATATTAAGTTGAGACTAAACAAAATCAAATTGAGAAAAACAAATAATATCAATAACGACTCTTGTATAACATTCATTAACAAAGGAACATAAATTATTAATTAAAATTAAATATCATCCATGTTAGGAACCGCGGGAATGAATTGCCACACATTTTATACAATTTGCGATATAAAGTTTTCCCATATTTTGGCGTATCATATTTTTTAATCTTTGACTGACTATGCATTTTTGAGTGTATCTAACATTAGACTATATGAAATCATACTCAAAAGTTTGTGTTCTGCAAACTCTTCGTCTGCAAATATTTCTTCAATTGATGACTGTCACTTAGCAGAAAGTTGTTGTTTTCTAGATAACCGCGTAAATAAAATTCTCAATTTCGTTTAGTTTTAATTTGACTTACATTAGTTAATTCTCAATTTGAAATTTAAAGATTATTTTGAAGTAGTTTAATCACAATTTAAAATTGATCACTCTTAATTTAAACTTGTAAAAATATAATTGTTCTTTGTCTCCTGTTACACTTTTGTTTTCCCGCTTGAATTAAGGTCCTTAATTAGACTCGGAAGATTTGAGCGCTTTTTGAAGGTGTCTTTATCGGGACGCTATCTCCCAAATTAGCGCAAGCATTGTGTCACGTGCGCGATGATAATTAGCGATAGGCCAACACGACGCGCTTGTTTACGACACATGCTCCTGACATGTCTATTGGCGCGCATCCGCACGCGCAGCCAACGGTGAAGGCGCCGGGCGCGAGCCGTCTCAGCCGCTTCGATCAATCAATCTCCCTGCGATATTCGCTCGCGAGGCTACGTCGACGCGTCGCGACGCGCATCGCGAACACGCGGATTGTGTGTCGCGACAAACATGTTGTGCTATCTTCGCTGCTGCGATCGACGCCCAAACAGCGCGCACGTCCTCGCAAACGTCCTACTTTATCGCGAAGCTGCGCGCGCAAAATTTATTCATAGCCGCACGTAAATTTCTATTACAGTTATAAAATCCGGTTTTGTTTCTCTAAATATTGGAATGCGCAGATTTTGCATCGTACGTTACGCTCGTGAAGCACAATTAACTTTCCGGATCCTAATAAAACTGGATTGTAAATTATTTGAGTTTAAGTTGGAATGTGAAGCACAGAAATATGATTAAGCGAAGATTACTTTTTAAAACGCTTGGCGCCACAAAAATTTGGGGGTGAGACAAAACGGGTGAAAAGCTGGCGTGTTTGCTCGCTAATGATATTAAGATGCGAACTGCCGGTGAGCGGAAAACGGCGGCGCAAGAAAAACGGCGGAGAAAGTCAAGAAAATTGGAAGCAAAAAAGTGGGACAAAAAATACAAAAAACCAACATGAACATATTTTAGAGAAAATTAAAGGATCAGTCAAATAAGATTTAAATTTCTCGCCGTTTTACTGCCACTCACTACGCTTTAAACAATAATTATCAACAAAACAAAAATATAACAAAAAAAGCAAAAAAAAATTAAAACTGCTTCAAATTGCTGTTAATCATGAGCTGTTTAAAACAAAGAGTCGACAAATCGTTTTAATTAAAACCATTTGAGTACAACTAAATATTGTAAAGTCTGGAATGTAAAAGAGCGCGCTGGGAGGTTTTCAGAGTTGTTTACGATTTTGTACCTCACCTGATTGTCTGGTTAATCCTCGCAACAAAAATAAAACCGACGCGTCGGGCGGATAGAAACGTCCGATTGCTGGGTCCGTCTCGTCCGAATGTTGTCGGAGGGTTTTTCGCTCTGTTATCCAACACGAATTTAATTAACCTCGGCCCAAAACCTACAAGTCCTCTTTTGCGCAACATACAGCGCGTTCGCCACAGGCGCGCGCGCGCTTGCGAATCGGCTAGGAGTCGGCGTTTTCGTGGAAACACGTCATATATACTCTGGAGAAATAAAATTTTACGTCGTAAAACAATTTCTTTCCGCTCCTTCGCGTCGGACGCGCGTTGCGTCGGTCGTTTTGGCTTTGCCGGCGCGCGAACGCGAGACTGTTGTTGCCCAGGGACGAAACGACGCTGCAAAAATGTCGTCGCGGCGCTTGTAAAGCGATTGCGCGTTTGCGAAACTTTGCGGCGCGCTCGAATCGCTCGCGCCCGTCGCATAAAATACGCCGGCGTTTTGCATAAGCGCACGCGGCGCGTGCACGTGCGCCGGGGGCGGCGCGCCGTTCGAATTTGTTTAATAAAATCGGGCCGGCAGTCGACGAAAATAAAAGCGCACGCCCGACATGCCAAGCGCGCGGCGGAGGCGCCGGGCAAACGCTGAATCGAATTAATTTCCGCGCGTGAAATTGAGCTTCGCGTTTACGTCGCGGCGCTGCGCGTCGTGTGCGAAGTGGTTTTGATTTAATTTTCGTAAACTCGCAATAAAAATATAAAGCCTCCGACGCGCCTGACAGGTCGGGGCGTGTCGCTCGTCCGGCGTTGACTTCATCGGACGTCATCCTGGCGTTGTCAACTTTCCGTGTCCGGGGTTCCTCTCGGCAACGTTATTTGTTTTCGGCCGCTTTAAATTTTCCCGTAGTCATTTCATATTTATTGCGCGTTACGCGCGTGTGGATGCGCCAGCATACATTTATTGTGACGTGTTGATTTTTTCTGCTTTTGTTTCCTTAACAATGACTTTAATCAGTGATTTACAATTGTGCGCGGGACAAATCTGTTTTGTTGCCTTAGTTTTATTTTCTGTCGCGTTGTTTAGGAGTCTGTGATTCGCCTAGGTATATAATAATAAATTACCCCGCCGGATTCTCTTCATCCTCGAAACAGACGACTTTGGATAAGCAAATTTACACCAAGCGCAAACGGCTTCTAGCGCGATGGGAAAATTTTGCCAACGGTGTCTGTACTTATTGAGCCAACGCGCGAGGCGCGGAAAAAAAATAAATGACACGAGCAAAGAATACGTCGCGACACAGAAGGTGGAAACTCTTGTTTCGAAAGTTTCCGCGCGCGGCGTGATTTTATTCGATTTTATTCGACTACCGCAAGAAATTCGAATGTATCCTCTGACGCGGAGGAACAAAAACCCTCATTCGATATACATATGAAATGCCTGCCGATACAGGAAAACAGGAGCACGTCGAGATGCGCTGGCATTTGAAGAATTCCGACGAAAAAAAA
>JAODGE020028784.1:0-10217 GCA_027574965.2 Ecitophya simulans
ATGCAACTTAACCCCAATAACTTATTACTAACAATAATAACATGTCTCTATTATTTCAGAAAAGTGCCAAGAAACATTCATAATTACAAACAACTCGGTATTGTGAACAAAGTTTTTTTTTAAGACTGAACCAGAATCTTCAGCTTTTCTACTGTGCTACAATACTTACTAACACTATCGATAAGTAAAGAATGATAACTTATAATCTATCATTTAAACAATTAATCATTTGCGTTAGCAGTATTACTTCATTAACATAGTGATATTGGTATACTATGCTTTAACTCATTTAGGAACTATTGAGTAAGACAACTTACTAAATATTGAAATGAATGTGAAACTATTCTGAATAAATATTTTGAAATGCAATTAATCAATAATGAGTTATCAATCACATAGATAACCTTCAACGCCTGCAACAACGCTCGTAATGTCAAGAAACGGTAAAGACAGTAAACACAAGAGTGAAGTTTCGCGATGTGAACTGATAGCGAGACAAACGTTTACAATGAAACGGGATACGTTGTATACATTTTTACTAGTTTTTTTATTGTGCATTGACACATGTGTGTTGGGAAATAAATATAACGTGTTGTTTATCGTCGTCGATGATTTGAGACCAGCACTAGGAGTATACAATGATTCAAATGCATTTACCCCGAATATTGATGACTTTGCTCAGAAGAGTATTTTATTTAAACATGCATTTGCCCAGGTGCTTATATATGCATATATTGTAAAGTACCATAGTTACTAATTATAAATGCTGTGTTTCTGTTAGCAAGCGCTGTGTGCACCAAGCAGAAACTCATTCTTAACATCCCGAAGACCTGACACACTCCATCTCTACGATTTTTATAATTATTGGCGTAAAACCGTCGGGGACTTCACCACTATACCCCAACACTTCAAAAACAATGGCTACGTAACTCATTCGATTGGTAAAATCTTCCATCCAGGTATTTCTTCAAACTTCTCTGATGACTTCCCCAAAAGTTGGACTTTGCATCCATACCATCCAGCAACAGAAAAGTTTAAAAACGCAAAAGTGTGTCTGAACGAAAGCGGAATTTACGCTACAAATATCGTATGTCCTGTAAGGATAGAAGAAAATCCGGGAGGGACTCTGCCGGATTTAGAGTCATTGAGTGCTGCTACAAAGTTTCTTCAAAGTCAGAGAGATACACCGAGTCCGTTCTTTCTGGGCGTTGGCTTTCATAAACCGCACATTCCGTTGAAATACCCGCGAAAATATCTGGACCGACATCCCATCCAGAAAGTCGCCTTACCGCAATTTAGGGCAAAACCAGCGGGCTTGCCCACGGTAGCTTGTAATCCATGGAACGACATGCGATTGAGGGACGACATAAAGAATTTGCAGCTGGATTATCCTTTCGGAAGGATGCCGGATCAATATACGAGGAAGATCGTTCAGAGTTATTCGGCTGCGGTTAGTTATATCGACGATTTGGTCGGGCAACTATTGCACAGCGTGAATTTGGATAAAACTGTCGTCGTTCTCCTTGGCGATCACGGCGTGTCTATGGGCGAACACGGGCTGTTTTCCAAGTACAGCAACTTCGATGTCGCCACGAAGGTGCCGTTGCTCATTCACGTTCCCAAGTTTACGGAGAAAACTTTAATTTACCAGAAACCTGTTGAACTCCTCGACATATTTCCGACTTTGGTCGACTTAACGGCAGTCTCTGCCGAGATTGAAAGCTGCGATAAGTTTGTTGTGCCGAAGGAAAAGCTTTGCACGGAAGGTAAAAGTTTATACAGGGACTTGATTGCACTTCGATGGGAGACCGCAGATACCAGGCAGGATAATGACGAATCGTTTGCTATCAGTCAGTATCCACGGCCGGGGGTTTATCCGGCGGTTAAGCCGGATAGTGATAAGCCCAAGTTGAAACAAATTGAAATTATGGGATATTCGATCAGGACGATGAGTTATCGCTACACCGAATGGGTGGCGTTTGATCCTGTGGCTGTTAAGGCGAACTGGACGCATGTTTACGCCAAGGAGTTGTATAGTCATGCAATAGATCCGAGCGAGAATCTAAATTTAGCGGAGTTAGAGCCGATGAGAGAAGTAATGAATGATTTGAGGTCAAAATTAATGAAGAAATTGAATGTTTAAAGTTGCTTATAAACGTAAGTTAGGATTAATGTGTAAAGTAAAGTTCATAAAATTGTCTTAGTTTTTGAATGCTCCGCGAATCGAACAAATCGCAATAGTGTAATGAATTGCCTAGTCTGCAATGAAATAGTTGCTCTCCAGTGTATGTTGGGTTGCCTACTGTTAAGAAAACAGTTCACTTGTTTTTTTATATTATTTTGCGACTTCTTGTGATAATCCTATTGAATAGTGTTGCAAATAGACTTTTATATCAAGAAAAATCCGTCATAAGAACCCTAAATTGATTTTCCCACAATGAAAATGTAACTTTTTCATCCAAGACAATGTGATTTCCTCGATTTCGACTCATCCGTGCTGATATTTGAAGATTTTGAGGTTATACGACCTTATCAACCGACTTCCGCACATCTTTTCGTCAACTTAAAACGCTTTGCAAGATGCCGCACGAGAACAAAAAGATGTATATGCCGCCGAAAAGCACCGGCACGATACCAAAAGTCAAACCACGCAATAATAACAACGCTGGCGCCGGCAGCGAGCGTCGGAGCAACCTGGTTTCCAACAACCTTGTGAGTTTTATATTTAGACCATTCTTACCAGTGGCAAGCCATTTGAGAGCTTTCCTCTCCACTCTAGTACCCATTCAGGCAAGGATGGCATACTGCATTTTCCAAGCTTCCTACTAGTTACTAAATATAGCATCATTACAACCGGAGCAATAGAATCAAAATCATATATTTCAGGGTAATGAGTTTGAAGTTCTGGACAGCAACAGAGGCAATAGAAATCAAAACAGAAATTTGCATTTCTATCACATGATGGATCAAGAGAACGGTATTCAAAACGGCATGTATTCATGTAAGTAAATTGTCCTCGAAAATTGCTCGAATTTTCTGACACAATTATAAAAATACAGCAAATGGGACACTCACATCTAACGAAAGCAACACAATACCGCGGAGGAACGCATCTGGGCTCAGTAAATGCGACAATGTCGCCAAATATCCTGACAAGAAGCAAATTGAGAGCAAACTGAGCCAGATTCAGGAATATCTCCAAGTCGCAACATCGATGAAGGCGAACATGAAGAAAACCGACGAACAAGTAAGTCATTAACAATGGTGCGACAGTCGCAACAATGGTCGGTTTATAATTCGATTGTTTTGTAAGATACAAAGCGTTTCGATTGAATCGGGCCGCGATATGTTTCCTGAAGAGCAGTTAAGCGATGAGCAGTTAAACGCGATCATCAAAGACCTTACTGACAGCGCGAACAAGTTGCGCATTATTTTAGGCGATATTGTAAGCACCGAGAATGCCAAGCAGGTGATTAAGGTGTGACTAAAGCAATCCATTTCTATTTATAATCGTTTTGGCCCTCCTCGTGTCATTTCCATGCTTGAAAGTGTGTTTGGTTATCGTGCATTTTGTTCAACGTCGTGTTGGACTAAAGTTTATTGGCAGTTTTCAGACGGTTCGGAACAATTGGATCCGGACGTGATACGACAAAACAAGAACGAGTTAGAGCGCAAGGTGGACGTCGCAACTAGAGACTTGCAGATGCTCAAGGAGCAGGAGAATTACTTGTTGCACTTGCAATTGAGCGCCGAGAACAAACTGCGCGAGGCGCGCCTCGCTCAAGCGAAGCTTGCCAAGAGTTCGGTGAGAAACACGAACTCCGAGTCGGAATGGTGCAATGATTCCGACACTCTGTCCTTGTCCGGCGCGTCCAGCGGAAGGAACGTCGATCTGCGCGATTTAGAAGACCGCATCAAGTCGTTCAAACTCGACGACGCCAAGGCGCCGCCGCAGCCGCCGCCGGATCAATTTCAAGGTCAAATTGACCATCTGCAAAACCACATCGCGCAAATGCGCGAAGGCAACGACAATCGGCAGCAGTTGATACAAATACTAGACTCCCGAGACGCTCAACTGCAGGCCCAACACCACTCTCTCCAGGGCAAGCTTCAGGAGTTGCAGAACAAGAAGCACCAAGTCGATCAGCTCGTCGTTCAGCTGCAGACGATGAACGAGGAGTCCGAGGACGAAATGGGTTGTCACGTCAAGAAGATCGTTAACATGAAAGAGCAACTGACCAAACTGAAGGACATGTTGAATCTCGTACAGACCACCGAGAACTCCATCGAGGGGAACGAGTCGAACGACGGGCTCAACTCGGAGATCGAGGAGAACGTCAATCGGCTCATCGCCAAGACCGACAACCTCATGCAGCAGAACAGGATCGCGCACGTCGAGAACGTGGAGAACGCCGTCGGTCGCAACTATCCGCCGTCGTCCAACGAGAGGCGCGTGAAGGAAAAGCAGGTGAACAAAAAGTCGATGAACGCCAACGAGAAGGAGCGCATGAAGCTGCAGGCGGAGATGCGCGCGAAGCGTAAGGAGCTCGAGGAACTCATGTGCAAGCACAAGGCGGCTAATTCGAATCTCAATCACGACAATCACAGCGAGAAGAACTCCGAGATGGGCGGCGGCAACACGCATTTCGAAAACGCGACGAACGCCTGGTACCCGATGGATTCGAACATCTTCAACACGCGCGTCGAACGACCGTCGAGCGAGAGGTAGAGTTGAGCTTTTCATTGAAGTATTTTATTGAATGACGATGCAGTGACTAATAAATGTACATGATACTTGTAGTGATGATGCTCCGGAGGAAGATCCGAACGAGTTCTCCGAGATGAACTCGTCGGGCGAGCTAAACACCGCGACGGTGCAGCCGATGCCCGTGTTCAACTACCCGACGACGCACTACATCCGGAAGCGTTCGCAGGAGCCGGCGAGTCCGCGCGTCGAGATGCCGCATGATTCGTTCGGAACGCTGTCTTCCCGAAGCCCTGCGAGGAGCGTCCGCAGTCCCACGCCGGCGTTCCAGCCGAGAGAGAACGCGCCCGGTCGCAGTCAGGTGGGCCTACCTTAATTTTAGCCTTAGTAACCTTTCGAAAAAATTTAACACTGCAAAAGTGCGGCTTCCTCCGGACGTCCAAGCGACTGGGCGATCTCCTCCGTCGTGTCCGGCACGCCCGGCGGAAGTCTGGTTAACGATTCCTTGTATTTCAGTTGAAAACTCTGCCTTTCCCCTTTGTCAAAAACCATCTTGAGTGTTTACGTTAATTTTTAATGTAGCAAATTGACAATTTTGATCGCGCGTTGGAATTGGCGCGGATATAACGAAAGCTGCACGGTTGTTATAGATTCAAAAACAATTGGAACTAATCAAGACCGTCTGCGATTCGATGCTCGAATCGACGAACGAGGAGACCGAACGCGTACAAACCGCGCCCGTCCGCGTCCGGAACAATCTCACGCCATCGCCGATTTACTCCGAGCCGAGACATTTTAGTCCGCGCCCGAATCTTCTCGCGGCCAGTTCGGCGAACGCTCTGAATGTCGTCAACTATCCCGAAGCGCCGCAGATGAGCATGCAACTGCCGCCGAATATATCGCCGAACGACACGACGGCCTACAACAACTGGCTAACGACGAATTCGCTTCAAACTCAAGCGTTCATCTTGAACACATTGAATCAGTGCTGTCAGATGTTGTGGCACCAACAGAAGGAGTTGTCGACTTTGCGCAACACAGTCAACGTTGTGAGTATTCAACTGCATAACGTCTAGGAATGTGTATATAATTGACGTTGATAATGTTACAGATGCAAGATCGATTCGGAAACGTCTACCACGACGAAAACGCTCATTCGCCCCTCTGCATGCAATCGAATCCGTGCATCTATCAGCCGAATCTCCCGAACATCTCGCACCATTCCAACAACTACATGGCGAACAACTATCGCCACCACATGGTGCCGAAGACGAACCAGATGACGCCGAATCACCAGGGCAACGTCAGCTCGGGCTCGATGCCGAACCTGAACGGTTGCTCGCTCTCGACGACGAGCAACGCCACTAACATGGATCACGCAGCTTTCTGCAATAACATGATGCCTAACAATGCGGGCGCGACGGCGCACCAGCAGCACAACGTGCTGGGCGAGCACCAGCTGAACACTAACCACATCATGCATCCTAACCCGAACGTACCGACGCCCATCTGGAACGGCCAAGCGCTGAACAATCAAGTGCCGCCCGGAAACCGAGCTAACAATTATTGGGACAATTTTCGGAGGTAAGGACGTCTCTTGAACGCAATATTATCATACGATTAGTTAGAACATGACTTGTTAGTGAGAGATTACTTTTAAACGAAGCCATAAAAATAGACGACGACGTTAAAACGTGCAATTAGGTAATTAAGCGTTGATGTGTTTGATGGTTTGTTATGTTGCACGTTGTTTTCTTCTTCATTTCGCTTCTTTGCGTGCGTTGATTTGGTAGTGAGTTTATTAAATTCAATCGAAGGTTAGTTAATCACTAACGCTCGATTTAATGCGATCATTAACGCGTGCGTTTTGCAGTTACTCCCGGCAGAACTTATTTTCGACGAAGAGCAACGACGGCACGCAGAATTTGTTCAACGAGCGCTCGAATCAGGCGGAGCGCCGCGCGATGAATCAGGATTTTGTTTCGTCGACCTCCTCCGCCGGTTTGACGTCGCTCCTCGCGAAGTCCAACAGCAATCACAACGAAGCGATGGCCGCCACTTCTTCCACCGCCTCGGCGTCCGTCGAGAACTCGCCCAGACGCATCTCCGTTCCTAAGCGACGCGTTGTCGCTAGTCGAAGTAGCGGTTCGCCAGCACGGTCGACCGAAAGAACGCCCGAACGACAGCGGCAAGATAAACCGGCGAATAACGACGACGCGTTCGCCTTGCCACGCATCGATACAGCGTATTCACTCCACAACGTTCCAGACGATGCCGGTCGGACTAGCAGGAGCACCAGGAACGAATGGCCTTCGGAGGACAGCGCCGCCCACAAATCCAAACTCGTCGACGATCTAAGGGAGAACGTCTACAAAGAAGTCGCGTCGTTGATTTCGGCGAACGAAGAAAGGCCGCACTTCTTGATACAATTGTTTCAAGACCTTCAGCTGGTCAGTTCCGACCCGCTGAGGAGGAACGTCCTGCAGAGCGTGCAGGAATTGATCACCAGCTCACTGACGAACGTTTCGACCGCGCCGACGTCTTCGCGACAGGTGATTTTTGGTAGTTCGTGGTGCGATTTAACGTTCTCAATGGATTCATAAAATTGCAGCATCCAAATGACGATGTGCCGCGTCAAAACGAAAAATACTCCATCGCCGGAGAGTCCAGCGCTGAATACGAGCTTTTGACGATGCCGCACGACGCGTCGGCGACCACGAGCGACGGAAACTTGAGCGACGTGCCCGCGGAACAGAGCGATATACAACGCGCGGCCGCAATGTGGCCGCTGCTCACCAAACACGCGATGGGCGTGATAAACGATCAAGACAATTCGGAGCAGTTCCACGATGCGCCCATGTCCGCTTTCCCCAACATGCGACACGAGGACGACTGTTATTTGATTGGCGACGAGCCGTCCAAGTTTATGATGCCGTTTGGGGCGGCCGCCGAGGAAGAGATGCCGCGATTGCAGATTCTCGTGCAGAACGGCGACTTGGCCGAAGCGGATCAAAGCTGCGCCGCAGAGGAAGACGACGAGGGCGCCGTCGGCGGGTTGTTGAACATTCTGGAAAGGAGTGCCAGCAGTAATGGAGGACAGGTAAATCAGACGAACTAAATTACGCAGAATCTTTTAATAATCCGCAACCGTTTGCATAGATTCGTAGCGAGGGGGAAGACATCATCGTTGACACAGAGGTAACGGACGAATTAACAACTCCCGAACCTATTTACTAAAATCGTGGCTTCGTTAACAGGATGAAAGCGAACAGGGTTTAGATCAGGTGCCAACGCGGCTTAGCAATCCTCCGTCGATCGGCTGTTCGCCAAAATCACAATGAGAGCTGTTGGGAACATTTTTATGGATAGAAACGTACGTAAACATTTAATTTTTTAATATATTTCAATCCACTTTTTTTATTTCCTTGATAAGAGTTGAACATTGTACATATTGTGTTATTGAAGAAAAAGTATTATTCATACTTATTTATTTTGAGTTGGATTGTGTTACAACTAAGTACACAATGTTAATACACAATTAGTGAGCTCACAAATAACAAACTATAAACTAATATGAAAAATAGAAATGAGAGATATACCAAAATTTAATTGAATTCAATATAAATCTTACAAAGATGAGCTTAAGGTCTATGGTATCATCGTATAAACTTTTCCAATGGCGCCGGCACCATTTATAGCAATATATTTATTTATTCTGGTAACAATACTAAATTCTTTCTTAGTAAACACGTTCTATTGGGTTCGAGAGATCTACGTTAATAAATACTCCTACTAACTGTTGATAAACTGTCAAATTGCGAAAGTTATGAAACTTTACGACCCTTCGCCCGTACTAAACTATTAGATTTCGTGTCCCGGCCAGTGATACGCAGGACTGCCGTGCGTGTTCATTAGCAACTCTTCGAGATGCGCTGCGTGCTCCAGCTGGCGTGGTTTCGCGCAAAGCTCCGCCGGGATGGGTAACTGGATATGTGTCGTCCTTCTGCGCGCCACTAGACGAAAGCAAAACGCATGAAGATTGGTAACATTGTCGCGACGCGAGAAAGTCTAGTCCTCGTCATGGGAGTTCGTGATTACTAATAACAAATTAGTCTAACTATTCGCATCAGAAGCAAGCGGATTGATGGCCGTTCCTAACTTAACGTTCACTTGTTGAGGCCTTAGTCGCTTATATGTAATGCCCCATCATGCAACGCGGCATGTCGGGCACGTTATGCGTCGGTTGTCGTTGATGCGATTGAATCGTTTGAACTTTCGTGAGCGGTTGCGCCGTGCGCTCAGAGTGCTCGGGGAGAGGGAAGAATGATGGATCTGAAAATTTTGAATTTCGTTGAGTCCCATTGAAATTGCTGTGCGAATGATGTGGATGATATTATTTTACATGATAATTGTGCGGATAATTAAAGTTAATCGAAAACAAATGTTCCCAACTAGAAGTTCTTGGTAAAAGCGAAAACGCGACATAGAAAACAGAGTATAGCTATCTCACTCGCACGAATCGAAAGTATACATCGCCGTCATACTTGTACGCGTCACATATTACACAAGCGCAATCCATTAGTTTTAATGATCGTCTAACAGTAGTTCGCACGCGGGGACAAATGCTAATTGATTAGCGGTAAAAATGTGGAAAAAGCGGGATTTAGACTGTTGCATGAAAAATAAACAATAACGCTGCGCGCGTAGTAACCGTTAGGAGTTACCTGCATCTTCGCGGCGGCACCGCTTGGCATTTGCAATGCTGTCGATGTCGCAATCGAAATTATTCCGCTTTCTATTCTGCTGTAACCGCTGCTGCTCGAATCGCACGGCGGCTTGAGCGACGCGCGCGTCGGGGAAATCGTCCATCTCGATGAGATTGTTGTATTGAATCTCCATGCTGTTCGTCTCCATCTGCACGTCGGGATAATGCGCGCTCGCCGGCTGATTGACTGCCTTCGCCGCGGCGTGGTGATAACTGCCGCAGTACGTGCTATCGAGACCGTTGTTCGTCATGCACCTGCCGGTGATATCGTTCATCGGGTCCTTCAGGATAGGAATAAAGTAGTTGATTGCATCTTTCATCGTTTCTGCCGTCCGATGTACGCTTTCGAACGATTGATCTTCAATCGTTGCGACACTGCTCACTATTCGCACCGAAAGTTAAACTTTGTTCCAGAACGGTGCGAAACGAATGCCGCGCCAAACGCTACTAATGCGACTAAGGCTGGCAATGTTGTGTTTGGTTTGGATCGACTAACGCGGGAGTGCAAACGGTGCGAACCGTGCGAACGCATCACATCCCGTCCGCGTTAACCGCCTTTCCCGGCGCGACGTGTGTTGCAAGAGAGCATTGGAGTTGTCGCCGGACAAGCTGTCGATAAATTTAAATTTCTGACCGATCAAAACATTGCTCGTCATTAAATTTGTTAGTACAGTTGCGCGATAAATATACACTCGGGCGACACGCGCTTCGTACGAGATTATGAAAATTTCCATCGAGCAATTCAAA
>JAODGE020028815.1:0-10116 GCA_027574965.2 Ecitophya simulans
AAATGAAACCGTAGAAGAAGCTATCAAACCTCGTCGAGATTGCTTTATCTAGGCCAAAGTGAAAAGTTGGTGGGCTGGAAGGAGCTTAATAAATCCTAATAAGAAAAGAATGACTTAATGCAAAACTATATTCTCAAGTAGAGGAGCGGTTTAACAGCAAAATATAAAATTCGTACCAGAAGCCAAAATTCATTAGTTCTGTTATTGAGTTTGTCGATATCATTAAAAGTTTGCCGACTTGCTTTGCAAACTCGAGCGCCAAACTCGCCACTGTTATACACCGATACAAATATGGCGACGAGATTATTCACGGAGTTATTATTCCCAAAAGCGTTAAACCTCGACTAGTGCATTTGTATTTCGGCTTTAGGTTGTCACTAAATACCAAATTTGATATGGTGAATACTCTAGCAAGTAACATTTGTTCGTTGGTTGCCTCCCGCTTAACCCCTTCTTTGACACTGTCCTCATCAAAGATAGCAAAATAAAAATTTGATGAATTTTAACTTGAATTTCTGAAGCAATTAAAAATTGAATTTTATCATTTCCTTTGTATAAATCGACTCCCTAACTATTCCTTTATCTACTGTAAACTGTAAAGGTTAAGAGAGATTATTAATAATTGTTGAAAAAACTATTATTTTGGCTAACAATAAGTTAATCTAGAAAGTAATAAGTCAATATTGACATGTGTGTTGTTTTCAACGAATAGAAATCGATACGAACGTTTATCAACTGGCTCCATGCGGCGGTAGACGAATAGTTGCTTGTTGGTTTTAGTATATAGAAACAGCTGTCGCCATAGTAAATAACAAGTTTACATGCCTGAACATGCCTCGCCTCCACTAACAATACCTTCACCCTGTTACCGATTTAGATTACGTTGTTCAAATGTTCGCAATTACGCACTTCGCTGCCACGCGCTACGAAAACTTTACAGCATCGCATCGGTGTTCCGAGAACTGTTCGTGGAATATCGCCTTAATTTATGACAGGTGTGCGTTGTGTAAGCTGTGTGTACCGTCCCACCTGCGTGAACCTCTCCAAAATGTTCGTCTAATTTTCCCCTTGGCTTCAATTTTGCCACGTACTGCCGTTCATGTATCGCCCAATGCGCGCCGTTCGCATTAATTGTGTCGTTCGTGTCCTTTCATGTCGTCTGTATCGTCTGTATCGTGTTTGTGACTTTTATAGCTCCGGCGACACAATCTGCACGCTACTTCAGATAGCTGCGTCTGTTTCGCTCGTGTTCGTTTCGACATTTTGCGCTAAAATGTGTGCGTTTCGGTGCCACAACGAGTTCTATCACTCAAGGCGAATCTTTGCCTCGCGGTATACTTCAGCCTGGCTTATGTTTGCTTCGATTCGAGGTATGCGCTGAGTCGCAGATAACTCAATTAACAATCGAAATTAATCCGACGAAAATGGCGAAGGAAAGTCTGTTAACATTCGGGTACGAAACGAGCGACAGGCGTTGCGGAACGAACGAAGACAGCCGCCAACTGCGATTTCGATCGAGTCGACGTGTTTGCGCTTCAATTAAAGCATTTCGTCAAGTCGAATTTCGGACTGGCATGCGCGATTGACAGGCTCGAGATGAATTATTGACGCAGTTGCGAAGTTCTCGCGCAACGGTAACGCGCAGCTCGGTGCATGCCCTGAACCACCTTCGGTCCCAGCACGAAACCCTTTTTGAGAAGTTGTTACAAAAAATGGCAAACGGATAAAATGAAAAAAATAACCGATACGGTGGTTATTAGGAAAAATGTTTAGCGTCTCGTGGGCTTCGTTAAAAACGCAATTTCTCCATTGCAAACAAGAAAATTCGAGACGAAAAAATTTTAATGAATTGCATTTAAATTAAACATTATCCCCATGCATGCAATGATATTCATTACAAACACAAAATAATAGTTTTTGTAATTAGGTTAAGTTTGTCAGAACCAAAATGTTTAATAAACACTGCATCTAAGAAACACCGCCAAGCGGAACAATTCCAAGCCGGAAAATAGACCCAAAAACAAAACGCAAAGAAACCAGAATACGAAACGCAGTGTACTGAGCGGTAGGCCCGTTGCGAATAACGCGAATGTACGAGAACGGATGAAAAAAGAAGTGGTGGAAAAATTAATTTCCGCCCAACTTGCAGCGTTTTTCGCGAGCCGCATACCGTCTACCACGACTTCCGACAATCAACGCGCGCGGTAAACTTCTAAACGATGGCACAGGCAATCACGCAAATCGTTAAACTAGCGGTTGTTAAAATACGAATCTGCAATAAAAATATAGGGACGCGTCGTAAAAAAATATATATAGCTAATAGAGCTCCGGAAAATGCGTCAAGCTTGCTGACACGGCAGAAATGAATATGAAAAATAGATTTTATTTATCATGGCGTTAAAAAGAGGCGATGATAAAGGCCTTGCACAAATGAGTGTGTAGTTAAATTTTAATTGAATATGAAGAGGAATTCGGTCGTGCACGAATTCGAAAATAAAATACACATTTCATTGCTCATTTCGACCATTTTTTTAACATATTGATTTAATAACGGTAGTATTTCATTGTCAAATCGAAGCACAGAATTGTTGATGATGAAAGGGATTTTATTCAGTTACATACACCGATTCAATTATCAGAAATTGACATATTTGCACAATGCAATAATGTTATTAATTAATATGTGTTGAAGTTTGTTAATTGATTTTTCAACATATAGGTATAATATTGAAATATTCAACCGACTAATGTTCATTGCTAGAAAATGTAAAATCAATTGTTATTATTGGCATGCGATACGTTATGGTATATTTAGCTACTTGATAAAATAAGAAGCGTGATCACGATACAATGGAGCGAAGTGTTATTATTCGTGTCATCGTCTCACTTGACACAGACATTTGAATCGCAACGCACCGCATAAATATAACACGGCGACCTGCTTCCAAGCGAACGAATCGATTTCACCCTATTGAATTATGAAATACATTACTCATGCATACGAATCGTGTTCCTGTCCTACTGCGATGTGAGCATTGAAAATATTTCGCACATGCCATTTTCATGCGATTCGGTCCGTTTTGTTTCGTCCGGTGCAGCGACGGCTTGACTTAATTTAATTTGCAGTATCAGAGAGTGCCAGAGTTTGCTGTTTGTCTCTCAGAGACATTACGTGTCGTTTTATCACGTCGAAGTTATCGCATTAAAAATAACACTTTGAACCAACTTGCTGGAAAGTTAAAGTGGAAAACTTTCCGTCTTTAAGACGGCGCCGCGCGTGTCATTCAATGCTTCGCACGCGCGCAGTTGTGTGCATTTTAATTATTTGCTTATCATATGCATGCGGAAATAAAATATCATCAACTTTCGGGCGTTTTCCCTCGTTTCGTGCTTACCTGCTGGAATGAATCTTCAATTGTTCTGGAAGGTTACGCAGCGTTCGCGTTCGGGGAAAACTTTTCTAATTTAAAAATTAGCGCAATAAGTTCTCGAGTGTGAGCTCAAAAGTTCCCGGCACGCTCGCGCGCGATTGCGGAACGATAAATCATAAACAGACACTGAACGCAGCGATCAGGCGTTTAATGAGCGTCGCTGGAGAGGGTGCAATGAGCTTTTTACGAAATTTCCAAACACTTTTACTGAAACTCCAAGTCGAACATCTGAGCGCGTCCTAAACGAAGTTGCCAGTCGGGGGAGATTAGCGAACGTGACTACCTAGAGGCCGACGGGTAACTAACGGCCGGAGGCGGCGCCCGGCAAACGCTGCGGCACGAGGAAACACGCACCACGGCGCGAACAGCCTTCACCAGCACCGCATCGAGCGCGACAAACACCGTCGGCGGCGGCGGCGGCAATACGAAGCGAAAGCACATCGTTTGCCGCTGCCGTCGACCGCGGCATCCCGCTCCCACCAGCGCACGTTTGCTCCCACTCTCGCCTCGGTTTTCCTCGACAAACGCATGCCCGAAGAGTAGCCGCATGCCGCAATCCCAACACTCGTCGTCACGGCTCGTCCTTTGGCGCTTTCCTTCGAAACTGCGTTGGCGTTGCGTTGGCGGTTTTTCTATTCCGCGCGGCGCTCCAATCGTCCGTGGGCCGAGCATCATCTCTAGAGCGCTCTTATGCATTTTATGGGCACCCTATCAAGAGGGTCCGTGCTACGTGCGAATTTTCCTGCTCCGCGAATATTCAAGTACAACGTTCGTGCTCGGTGTGACGCCGACGGCGTTGATAATTTACTTGCAATAATTGACGATAATAGATGAAAGCTTCGTCGCCGACCAAAGTTGCATTTATCGACAAAGTACCCAATTTACTGCAATCAATTTCAAACTGCAATATTAATTATTCGCATGCTGGAGGTGATGACAACTGGATATCAAAAGCTTCAAACATTAGAACACGTTTAATCAATGCAATCGATAATCCGCCTCTGTGAGCAATATCCATCCTCTGGATGTACATTAAATAAACACATCCTTGAGTTTCTGCAGTCGCTGCAGGCGTCCAAGTACCTGCAGTGGGACACAAACATCGCACTAATGAGACTGCTCTACCTTCCATTTTCCAAACATCTCATTCTCGCTCAACGCAAAACTTGCCCTATTATCTCAAACATAAATTGTGTAGAAAATGGACTTTTTGGACCTGCGTAAGGCTTGAAAGCCCTCCAAGCGCATTCAATTATTGGGCTAAACAATTTCGATATTCGGCTAAACTTCTAACGTAATCGAGTCGCATAATTTTCTCCTCAAGTTGCGCAATCTTCCTAAGATTGTTCTCGTGCGAAATGGGCGAAACTTTTTCCTGGTACGCCGGCGCAGACACGTGAGATTGTAGCTTCGCCAATTCCTTGGCGAGCTTGGCGCGCTTTACCGCCATTTTTTCGGCGTCGGCCGAAAACGCTCGTTGCAACTCCTCGGGCACGCGTAGCCGAATCTCTGTGGAATCGACTTTGTCCAAAACGTAGAATTCCGACGAAGACGTGTTGGGGGAATTGAAGTCGAGAGTGGCGCATGCTGACAAATCCATAATTGTGTTGCCATTATCCAAGAGAAAATCATCAGTGCTATTGATAATGACTAAAAATTAATAATAACATTTTTAAAATCGGTTTGGCCAGATGTGAATGAAAGATAATGGTGCATTATATACCACTTGGCTGATGCTTAGCAGCGACATTAAAAATCTTCTTGAGTCGCCTGATGGCGATAACGACATCCATCAATTTTCCGACGCTGCGTTCCAAGGCTGCATCCCTGTATCGATTTTCCGGTAACGGAAAATGCTCATCCGCAGCGTGTGCACGCGAGCGCGATGCATCCGCCACTGTGCCGGTCGCCAAGTGCGCATACAAGTGTTGCGATAAATACGGCATGAAAGGCGCCAACGTCCTCATGCCGACGAGCAGACAGTGCTCCAACATCAACGCCTGCATCACGTTGCCCTCGCGCAAACCTCGTTTGGTGCTCTCCTAAAAATTCAACACATATTCTCCTTGTAGCCGACACGTTTTTTTAGCGGCACACAAAAAGTGAGGCCTTCCTTCGCGCCGCACAGATATTTTCGCAAACGCGCGTCGTGGCACGATATGAAATTCTTATTACCCGACGCACTGGCAATATCAAATCTAAACTATAAATAAAAAAGCGGCGATCCGCAAGTGCCGCACCGAAGCCGATGAAAATGCAACGAAGCAGACAGCGTGCCAGGGATAAGCTTTGGTCGGATACCCGAGATGAGCTAATATCTCTAAGATATTACCAGATAGACGTCGCAAAACTCGTAGTAAAGAAAGTTCTTCAAGGCGGCCGTGGCAACGTGAAAATTATCGCCCCTTAATGCTTCATTAACTTCCGCCAACATGAAATTCAATCGGCTCAGGATCCATTTATCCATAACCCGAACATCTTGTTCCTGCTCCCAGGCGACGGGTGAACGATGTCGCCGATCTGTTGTCGGAAATTGCGCCTTTGAATCCTGCGCCAGCAGGGCGCGCCACTTTAGCGTGAACTTCGTAGCCTGCCACAACTTGTTCCCGAAGAACTTGTTAGTTTTGCATTCTTGCGCATCAAAGTTGATGAAGTGATCTGCAATTAATGTCCATTTAAGCGCATTATAACTTGTATTCTAGCCAGCGCAAACTATTATTATGATATTAGTAAGTTTTCACCCTCATATTGACCCGGACCCTAGCGAATTGTAAATGGCGCACGTCTTACGCCGATAAAGTTATAAAGTTGAAGATGCTCATTGATAAAAACTTGGAAATTTCATGCCGACGCAACTTCAGCGCAGGTACCTACTTTTGAAATTGTAAGAGCAGAGCGTAAATCTCAATGCATCGACGCCGCACTCGTGAATCCCTTCGGGAAACATCTTTCGTTGCCCCTTGATGGCCTTTTGCGCATCCTCGGCCGACAACAATCCCCGATTTTTCGCCTCTGTCGTCGCCGCCTCTAAATCTTTCACTGTGCGGCCTTCGATGATATCCTCCGGGGCGACTATGTTGCCCAAACTCTTCGACATCTTCTTGCCGTGCGCATCGCACACAACGCCGTGCAGCAGCACTTTCTCGAATGGCACGCTGCCGCTGAGGTGCGTGCACAACATCGCCATACGCGCCACCCAGAAGAATAGAATGTCGTGCCCGGTCTCCATCACGTTCAACGGATAGGGTTCGCTATTTGTCTCCGAAGGCCAGTTGAAAACACTCAGAGGAAGGAGAGCCGAGGAGAACCACGTATCCAAGACGTCGTCCACTTGTTTGATCTCGCCTGGCTCGGAAGTGACTTTGGATAAACGCCTGAGTGCATCTTCGCTATTCCTGGCAACAACAGTGTGAATTTTTCCATTTGAGTCTGTCGCTCGATACGCGGGAATGCGGTGGCCCCACCACAACTGCCGAGAAATGCACCATGGACTAAAATCAATAATTTTTTACTAATCGTAAGATTTCCGCGTGACCTCCACGTTCTGTAAATATTACCGAATATTTGTGAGCCATGTTTCCCAAGTTTTCTCAAAGTGCTTTGGCTCGATACGGATCTTGCCATTCTCAACGTTCTCTAGCGCAAGTTGAGCCATCTTCCTGCAGTCTATGAACCATTGAGGTTTCATTAAAAGTTCCACAACATCCTTCGTTCTTCCACAAATTGGTACACGCATTGCGTGATCTTTCCTCCCCCTTAGCAAACCCAAAGAATCTAGCGCACTTAAAACTTTTTCCTTGACATCAAAACGATCTAAATTATCAAACTCGCCGCAATTAATCATTCGTCCACTTTCGTCCATGATCGAAACGGTTGGCAGGTCGTGCCGCTTGCCCACCTCAAAGTCAACGTGGTCATGAGCGGGCGTAATCTTTACGATCCCCGTGCCAAAATTCGGATCGACAAATTCATCAGCGATTATTGGCAGCAGAGTGTTACGGAACGGATGCGTCACACGTTTGCCAATTAGTCGAGTGTGCCGATGGTCGTTGGGGTGCACGGCGAGAGCAACATCGCCGAGCATGGTCTCGGGCCGAGTGGTAGCCACCACCGCCTCCTGCTCGTGATCGTCTGATAATTGATAAGCAAATTCGACGAGGCGGCCAAATTCGACGGACTGCGCGCGACCGGGAATGGAGATCTGAGTGGGACCGGAAATTTCCAAATGCTCCACCTCGATGTCAGATATGGCAGACTGCAAGCCGCACGACCAATTGACGAGCCCGTCGGCCTCGTAAATCAAACCGTCGCCGTGCAGTTTGAGGAAAGCCTCGACGACAGCCGTCGATCGCTGTTCGTCTATAGTGAAGAATTCCTGCTCCCAATTGACGGAAACACCCAGTCGACGCAATTGGGCGCCTGATTGATTCGATTCGAGCAAGAAAAGAAATACGCGCGCGTTATATATTTGTCAATTATTTATCTAAATGTTGATTTGGATAAACTGCAACACTACAGTACGTTCAAAGGTCTCAAAGTATAAATTCAGCACCAAAATATAAAAACTGACTCATTGTATCACGTCTTATATTTCTTAAATATATATTAAATTGTTATGGATCGGACAAACTTTGAACATACTGTACGATAAATAAAAACGAGAAAGCACACCAAAGTTAAAGTAAAAAAATAAACGAAAACGCACGAGAAACACAGAATGACGTTAACGCAAGCGGGCATTGGAAGTGAACAAGACTACAAATAAGCGAGAAGTGTTTTTTCGCGAATGGCAGCGGAGAATCATCTATCAACCGTCTAAGCACTTCGCTTAGAGATACGTTGTGTGTACTGTGTCGGCATGCGTGTTACCTATAACGTCGGACTTTTCGGTTTTCCATTTCCACACTTCGCGTTCGAATTCATCACGCCCGACGTCGCGTCGTGTGCGACGGCTTTCGGCCCAAATTTTCTTCTCAACAATCACCTGTGTTGCTATCCCGGCGTGATCCATTCCGGGGATCCACAAAGTGTCAATGCCGTTCATGCGATTCCTTGATCGGGGCAAAATAAATGACACCAAATGTATTCTTTTATCCAATATCTAGGCGTAAAAAGCGTAGGCGTACAAATGTAATTTCAAATAAGCGTATTTGTGGTGGCCTAGTAGTATCCGAGTACTAAC
Organism: Ecitophya simulans; assembly: GCA_027574965.2. NCBI lineage: Eukaryota > Metazoa > Arthropoda > Insecta > Coleoptera > Staphylinidae > Ecitophya > Ecitophya simulans. The sequence goes on from JAODGE020028815.1 coordinate 8,614, forward strand.
AATAAGTTAAAAGACTTATGTTTAGTCGTTATATTGAACCATAGATGACGCTTTAGTTGTGCTCGCAGTTATCGGATAAACCACTAGTATATATCTAATGCAATTCATTCAACAGATGGATCCTTCTTGAGTTCTAATGGGAAATGATGATCGGGGATTTTCTAGTTATTCTGGAAGCCCACACCCAATCTTGTTACGACTAGGGTGGGCATCACTAATCTGATCCCATCGCGAAGGATTCCACTATTTTCATTCGTACAAAAAACAATTCAAGCCTTCACCGCGGTTCTGAGGCCGAGCGTATGACATTATTTGCAACCTCGCATTTCCGTTGCACTCTCCGCGTTAAATACTTTTTGTTTTGCAGTATAAAACATACCATTTTATAATGACGTCCTGAATCGTAGCAGTAAATGCATGTCCTAAGTGCAACGTGCCGGTTATATTCGGCGGCGGTAGTAGCATTGTGAAACGCTGCCGCGGAGTTTTCAGTGCTGGGCGGAAAAACCAATTCTCCAACGGACGCCGTTCCACCTGACTAGGAACGTACCCATCTGCAAGTTCTCCTATTGCGAAATAAAACAAGAAAATTACAACCTCCTGGACGATAGTCATAAAGTGTAACACCTCATTTAATTTAGATTGCAAAAAGTACAAGAACAGAGCACTGGCAATACAGAATTTATAATCAATCTTCAATATCATGTTTATAAATAATAACGTTGCTTTCCACTGCATTATTACCATTTATAAACATCAATATTGCAGTTGAGTTCAAATATTTAAAAGATCGATTCGAAATAGGACACACAGCGCCATCTCTTATTCCACGTTCAACTTACCATCGATCAGCTGGCTGCTTGACCTCGCTCGAATAAATTTACAGGTATTTACATTATTTACCCCACAAATTCGGTGTTTTAACAAATTTTTACTCAATTGATTCATAGCACAATATTTAAGAACCATCTTTTACTTGTTTCTAACTCAATCGTTCAACTTGTTACGCAGAAAACACTAAATTAAGTGAAATCAAGCACACCGCACTATTTTGGAATATTTTGTTAGGATTTGTTGCACTTGACAGTTACTTTATCAGAAATATCACCGACTATTGTTGTATAGTGTTTTTTAATTATATATAGTTGGTTATGAGAATATTTCTGAGTCAACTTTGCGTTCGGGGCGATTTTTTAAGGTTATGTCTGGTAACATGCGGCTTGGCACAGAGGTTCAAATTGTTGTAAATATCTAGTGTTGTAAATTGAATTATTAAATACGGGGGAAACGTTTAAAATGTGTTTAATAAATACAAAAATCTATTCATGCCATTAAGTTCATACACATTACATTACAAGTAACTTATAACAATATACAAATTCGTTTTGGATGTATTAAAAGTAAACTAAAGTTATGTACAAGTCCATATTGTGGTTATTCTGCCTTAAGCCTAATGGTAATTAGATATAATTATACACTAAATAGCGTTACTTATATCTAACA
>JAODGE020028816.1:0-15290 GCA_027574965.2 Ecitophya simulans
TGTGATTAAAGTACCTGGAACGGGTTGGACGGCATCTCGGTTTCCTCCCTCTGGATGGGCACTCGCGCACTCACTCGAAATCACTCGCGTGGTGCCCTTTAAGGCGCACATTTCGACGCGCACTCGCAACCGGAACTGGGGTTGACTCTAATCAGACGGTTTGCGGACTGCCCTAACAGGTGAAAGGGATGAAATTCCCTTTCGTAGATAACCGGAACACTCGCGATTAAGAAAAGGGAGGGCGCGACGCGGCTTCTGTTTGCCACTTTGACGAATGGCAAATCGCAGAAGTTAGAAAGTCAAAACACGCCCGCACATCACTCGAAGTATTTCGTTACACCTCTTCAGGTATCTCGCGATCGCGACAAAGCGTTCTTACATTTGTGTTAACAATTAAGCGCGAGCAACACCGAGAGTTGCAGAACGGACCCAAATTACGCGAAGACGGGAACGGATCGCGAATAAGACGGAAACGAACGCGCCCGAGGTCACATCCGATCTGTAAAATAAGCAGAGAAAAAAATTAGAATTAATAAACAAGAAATTGAAGATGATGTTTGAATTTCTCCGAGGGGGTCATGGAATCTGAAACACGTTAAGAATGATAAGCAACAATACACTCGATACACTTGGCAGAAAAGAAGATGAACGTAGGAAGGTCTCCTGAACGTCTGGTGCATTGAAAATCTGTAACAGCAACTCCCAAAGTTAGTATAAATAACGCATACTAAACCATACTAAACCATACGTGGTGGAGTTGAAGGTAATCTAAAACAGTAAAAAAATTATTAGAAGACAAGAGCGTACATAAAATGGTTGTAGTTTGATCCAGAGCTGAAACAGAATACAATACAATAACAAAGTACACCTACACCAACAACTACTAACTACATCCAACGACTAGTTGAACACATGAGGGATACACCCAACAATGAACATAAACCCTGCTAGCTAGATCGCCCCACGAGGGGCGGTTTTCTTTCAGGCGTGGTGTCGTTTTCGTGATAAACGGCGATAAACCCAGGCAAACACGGCGATACCTGTAAAAACAATATGAACAATATTGTGCATCGTCTACAAGGCGGAACACCTGTGGCCCCGCTAAGAAGGAAAACTGCTGCAACCAAACAGCAACTCCCTCGTTTCGAGTGGTCATGGCAACCGTACGCAAGAACAATCACATCATGCAAATTAACCGGACAATTAAAAGAAAAACTAGCGATTATCAGAAAGAATAACAATCGGCCTACCTAATTTGATTTAAACTCGTCGCTTGCGTCGAACTACATTGAAACTAATCGAAAACGTTACGAAAACAAGCCCGGTGTAGCCTTTGCGCGACGAAAAAACCCCAACTGCACAAAACGTAAACAACACGAACGTAGGTTACTGGCGCGAAACGTCCTAACCTGTCTGACCATGCCCGAATGCAACGCAGTGGTGTGATTTCCGAAATTTTCGTCGCTCGCGATGAATCTCCGATTAGGACATGCAACGCGATGCTTGGCGAACGTTCGCTGACGCTCTCGGAAGGACATCGCATCCTAAGTCGATTGCGCAAGCTCCGGACGCGTGCGTCCCGACACGACGTAAGGAAACACCGAAATTTCGTCCATTCGCGAAGGATCACCGAAAGGAACATGCAAGCGCGATGCGAGGGACGTTGCCTGACCGATTTTCATTCGTTTCGCGCACGCGGTGGAAAATTTGAGCAAAAACTCACCTCGATTTTTGCAGAGCGTTGGCGAAACGTCTTATCACTAGCAGGTTACTAAGGCGAACTGGACGAGGCTGATGTGACTTGCGACGCAGCTGAGCGCATCCCCCCACTCACCCGGTGCGCGTGCAAACTGATTGTTAGTCATATGTGGACTTTGGTACCTGCGCGGCGATCGGGATGCGAAGGACTACGCGTCGGCGCGTACCAATCGCCCGATGACTAATGCCGAACTGATAGCGAACGTTCGAGAACGAACATGTTCCTACCTGTTTGTTTTGAAGATGTCTCTCGAGGTTGTTTATGATTGAAAAGCGTAGTTTTTCTGACGTTGGCTAGAGGGGGGCTGGCACCTGGCAGAGTGGTGCAGGTGATAGAAGTCTGGGTTTGTATCTTGCGGATGTCTAGTTCGAATCCTGTGTATCACTCTTCTCAGTTGTATATTTTTTGTTTGTTTTAGTTTATTGATTCGGGGCGATTTGAAGAATACAACGAGAAAAAACTTAACGGGCAGAAATAGCAAAATTTTCCAAACAATTTTGGAAAAAACTCGCCTCGTGTTCTCCTTCCTTAGAACTCTTGGTCTCGGTTTATGTAATTCTTGGTACGTCCAGGTCGCCGGAGGTAGACTGAGCCTTGCCCAGAAACCCTTAAGGTTACAGAGAACTTAAATATATCAAACATTGTAAGTACGAATTTGCTGTCGGATTCGAAGTAGGATTTAAAACGCTCTGAGAGCCCATGAAAGTAGTGAATCAAATCCGCTATAAATTTGACTCTGGTTTTTATGTTCATACCACCTACGAATTTTCTTCTTTCGCGTTGCATTAGAATGTGTACGAAACCCACAACATAACACATTCGAGATGTTGTTTCGTTCTGTATTTATTATTAATAATATTTACGCATTTGCCTTCGTTGCTATTGAAGTCAAACAATAAATTATATGTGCTAAATAGTTGTTAGTTATATGTTACCTTTGATTAGATATAGGTTAGTTTAGTCGTTAGATAATGTACAGGCGCTTAGAGGGTGGGTGCGTATACCCCAAAACAATTGTCGTCTTCTGCTTTTAAGTTTGGTGTTCAACGAGACTCATTGTCAGTCTCTAGTGCCTGCATCTGGGTGGCACAAATTTTGAGTGACATTGTGGGTATCTTTGTTTACTTACATTATTAGTAATTAAAGACGCATACGCGCAACAGTTGCGTTTGTTATATCTCAAAAATGTCAAAATTTAAAAATCAAATTAAAGTGGCGTAATCAACGCAGAATTGAACGTAGATTCGAATGGCACTAATCAATGTTGTGCAGTGTTAATATTTTGGAGATATTGCTTATAGACATTAAAATGGATATTGCTTAAAAACAATTACATTGCATTCGATATTTGACAAATTATTGAGCTCTTATTGTTAGTATAGAGAAAATCACTCCAAACTGCAACTTTAGTGTTTAATTTTTTTGCGATTGATATGTTATCTGAAGCTTTAAGCTGAAGCCTTTGATGCCTTGTTCAAAGCTTTGTTCGCAGTCGTTTTTGTTAATTACTGGCGCACTCGGCTTGAAGTTTTGCAGCTTTAAAGCATAACGGATCTATTCCTTCTAAATTTTTTTCAAACATGCTTGCAAAATCGTATGTAATACGCATTGTAGGAAAGCTAGTATTATAATTCTTTGTCATGTTGTAGTATAAGTTATTCTTTCAATTTCAGCATAATGTTCTACAAATCTTATACCGGAAATAGGTCAAAATGGCCCCTAGTTTGGCAATTTTTAAAATTTCTAGAAACATGCTATGCAAAATCGCCTGTAATACGCGCTGTAAGAGAGATAATTTCATTATTTTCACTTAATTTTATAGTAGAAGTGTTGTTCTTTCAATTTTTGCATGATTTTTTATGGCACTGAAACGGAAGGTCCAACTTTTCTGCTATTAAATAAAGTAGAAAATATAAAAATTTATCTGTTCTAGACGATTTTGCAAAGCATGTATTTAAAAAGTTATAAAATTGTTTCATTTCGAGGATAATTTTGACCTACTTTCGTTAGAAATTCGGCAATAAGTCGGCAATAAAACAACAATTTGCTTCACTGCAATGTCTCATTTCTATTTATGGCAGAATAACAACAAATGTAAATGAAATGATCATTACCTACCATTCCACCCTAAGTAATTTACTTTCATCCTTAATTTCCAAATATCTTTATTTTGAAAGTCAGTGTATTCGACGAAACAACAATTTGTTGCATTTGACTTTCTCCTCTTTATTCTTTGCAGAATAACAACAAATTTGAATAAAATGATCACATCCTACCATTCCACCCTAAACAATCCAGTTTCATCCTTAATTTCCTAATCACTATCTTAAATGTCAGTGTGTTCGATGAAACAACAATTTGCCCTACTCCACATTCTCCTTGTTATTTTTGGTAGAATAACAACAAATGTGAATATAATGATCATATCCTACCATTTAACCTTAAACAATTCAGTTTTATCTTTAATTTCCTAATCTCTATTTTGAAAGTCAGTGTACGTGTTTGATGAAACAACAATTCGCTCCACTCAACTTTCTCTTATTCCTTGTAGAATATCAAAAACTGTGAATAAAATGATCATATCCTATCATTCCACCCTAAACAATCCAGTTTCATCCTTAATTTCCTTATTATCCATGAACAATAATTTTGATGCAGTCTACAGTCAAAATTAGGTAAAAATCAGAAATATATCGCAGCTAGAACAGAAAAAAAGTGAATTTTGCTATTATATGGCATAATAAGCAATATTAGCTAAAAATCAAAAATACATCGCAGCTAGAACAAAAAACAAAGTGAATGTTGCTATTATATGGCATAATATTATGTCATTATGTTGCTACATCTGCGACTTGTGGTATAATCCGTTTAATCTGCTACCATCATCTAAATCACACACTAGTGGCATAAGTAACTATTGAGTTGAGTAATAAGTAATGAGCGTTTAAACTAAACACATGTCTCGTCACAATTTGCATATTTGCATTAATGAATTAAATTAATGTTACTGTTATTTTAGATTTACATTAAATAGATAATGTAATATTAGATTAAAAAAGAAAAACGCCCATTACTTGGTACTCCTAGTGACTTGGCAACGTTCAATCATAATGACAACGTCAACGAGAAAACTGTTCGCGCTGTACGCGTTTTCTTGTTGACGGCACGAGCGGCAGCGGTGGCGGCACATTATCCGCGTTGTTGCATTGTTCTTGTTTTGCCCAGCCTTGCAAACTTGGATTCTTTATCCAAATCACATTAAACTAATAATAAATAGGCAGGTAAGTTGTAAAATTGGTTAATCCTCCAATTATGATGCATGTAAACTTTTGGCGCTTTATTTTCGTTTAGCTGCTACAATGCCGCGGGAAATTAAGGAAATCAAGGACTTTCTTCTGCGCGCCAGGAGGAAGGATGCTAAATCTGTGAGGATTCAAAACAACCCTAAAAAGGGTAACACCAAGTTCAAGGTCCGTTGCGCCCGCTTTCTCTACACCTTGGTCATCTTCGACAAGGAGAAGGCTGAAAAACTCAAGCAATCTTTGCCACCAGGTCTGCAAGTCAAAGAAAACAAGTAGAATGTAATTTTATACATTAATGTTTTCAAATAAATGTGTATATTACATTAATTTATCTGTGCATATTATTTGCCTAAACTAATACTAGGTCAAATTCTTCCATATGTCCATTCCACTGTTTCCATCATTTAATTCTGCAATTACCTTTTGCCAGACTGCTAGCAATTACAAATAGTGAGGATTACTTAAACATAGCAAATATTGATATAGTGCATAGTGTATTAACGTTGGTAGGTCGTTTCAATACAATATTGATCAAACAGCTGAAAATGGCAGCTAGCAATGGAAGAAAGTTCCAAAATTATGTACAAAAAGATGGTGTAATGTAAGTTATTAATTGCTTTTCATAGTTCTTTTAAGCAGTACCTTAAATATCTGCTAATTTCACAGCAAAGAACAAGTGAACTGGGATAAACAATTGAAGGGCAAAGACCAGTGGAATTATTATGACATAAAGGAGGTAAAAAAATACACATGACAAGAATTGCTACTAGAAATACAAAATAAGTTACAGATTTGTCGAACGGTTGCGTTAAAAGACGGACTAACAGAACATCAATATAACGAACTTGTTAGAAAATGTTCCAACAGCAAAAAAACACCAAATAAAGCCGAATGGAAACTTATTACTCGACAAGAATGCCCGAAAACAACAGCAGGTAGTTTAAAATCCTTAATATTCCACTACTTCCGCTAACAAGGGTTTCCAAAGGTGAAATAGGATGGAGGCACGAACCGGGTCACCATAATCTGGAAATATATGGAATGCTCTATCGATCACCGAAGTTAACGATGAAGCCGCTTTACGAACCAGCCGAAGTTATATTTCTTGGCTAACGCAAACGCGCAGTAAGACAATCTTTATTGTTTCATTTCTTATAAAAAAAACACTGGGGGCGCACATAGTTTATTTAGTTCCAAACGTGTTCTGCTTGAAACACGGCGGTAATTGTTCCAACAAAGTTAACGGGCTCACTTCGACCGCCACCAACTCGTTATCAGACAAAACGCCCAAGTGAACAAGATGCTAAAACAGAAAAGGTCAAACAAAATATTATTCTAACTTCCAACCCATGAAAACAAAACGCATTTAACCAACCTTATACTTCTTAATAGCATGTACAGACAACAACTCGTCGTTCTTCGTTGAATTTTCGATTTTGGCAATTTTTGGACTCTTTGGAGTGTTCTTTTTAACTGTCTACAAGCATTGCGACGATTTAGTTAATTTGTTTGCTTCAAAACAAAAGCATTATTAACACCCACCTTTTCACGGTTGATTATTTGAATGTTGCTATCATCATGTAATAACACTGTATCATTCAATGAACAATGCAAGATATTACGAATCGCATTGTTTTTCGTAAACAGTTTAATGTTATGATCCACAACATCTGAAGAAAACTGAGCAAGTTTGGAGGATTGTAGATTAAACTCAGATAACTAGGAGAATATGCAATTATTTACAATTATTGTTACAGTAAGATATAATTCACTTGCCTTATGATCCGAATATGCTATTAGAACTGATTTTGAATTTATACTAATTGCTGTAGGACTAGCTGAATGTTTAGGAAGTTTAAAATAAAACTCCCATATCTTGTCCCTTGATGAACTTTGAAGTTTCCAAATGGCAATATTTGATTCAGGATCAGCTGCTATTAAATACCGACCACACGGTGACAACTTTAAGAATGTTATTGTGTCCTGTAAATCTGCAAGAATGAATTAAGTAAAATCGTTAAAAAATCATTTATATCTTCTTGTGAAACTTACATTTAATTGTAGATATACTCTGAACTGGTGCAACCTGTTCATCCATGATATTCAAAACTTCCAAACCACCCTGCTGTGGTGCAACAATTAACTGCCTACCGTTTGGAGTAAATGACACATTAACGCACGGACTCTCAAAAGGTAAATCGCACTGCGTTAAACTCGGTTCCTCCCCTGGCAAATAATTAAATTTGAACAGTCTCAGCACACTCATTGTACTAAAAGCAATGTACTGTCCACTTGAGCTAATGCAGCTGGTCAACATCCCTTCCCTCTTAACGCCCCTATCGGTTTTGATTTGCCTCTGTAAAACCAACAACTTTTTCGGTTTGGTTCTCACCGGAAATGTCACTGCAAAACTTTCACTTCTCTCAACATCATCCGCTTCACCCAAAGTCCATAATTCCAAATACTTTGGATACTTTAACAAAATATACCTAGACTCTTTTGCAATCTCTGCACAATTGTTGGGATACAAGGAAACTGGCGGGTACTTGACCAGGGTCTTGGGTGGATGATAACTGCAGGCTAAATAGCCATCAACACCACCAGAGTACAAGTGATTCTTTTTCATAATCAATGCCCTCACATCATGATCATGAACGTTTCTCTGCACACTCTTCACCCACTTGTGACAATCACCCCTGACTGCAATGTTGTTGTAGCAAATAATATTTGAATCAATTCCTGCACAGAACAAAGCATTCTCATCATCTGAGAGACACAAAGACAAAATGTCAGCTCTGTGTGATTGATAACTTTCAGTCTGAGCACCAACTTTGCCATCCCAGAATGATAGCTTTCCTCTGGAATCACCAGTGATGATTGTTAGATTTTTAGTGATTGCAATGCACCAAACAATAGTGGCCTTGTTTGCCTGGGATCGACCAGTTGTCATTTTATGTATGGCATGACCAGTTTGGACATTCCAAACTCTGATTGTGTCCATACTGCCAGATGCAATGAAACCTCCAGAGGCATCGTATCTCAAGCACAAAATTCTGCCTTCCTGTTTATCCAAGAACTTCTCAAACATTACTTCATTTTCAGCAATTGAGAAGATGTTCAGATAACCTTGTTCAGTGCCAACAGCAATGTGGGTGTTTTGTTTATTCACATCAAGACAAAATGCTGTTTGACCAGTGACAGTTGTTTGGCTTTTGATACTGATTTGTTTCAGGTTGTATTCGAACAATAATGCATGCAAGCCAACACTGAAGAGTCTGTTGCCAGACCATGCCAAACCTTCAATGCTGAAGTTATTAATTGATGGTGGAAAACGCTTCTCTATTATTGGACTTTCTTGCAGGTTCCATATTTCAATGGAAGCATCTGACCTGATTTGAAGAACGAAAACGTTGGTAATGATGTATGATTTGGCAGATTTTGGATTTGCTTACCTAGATAGAGCAAGTTTTTGTGTATCTTTGTTGAATATCATGCAATAAATTGCTTTCGGCGTCGGTCTGTAAAACCGAACGTTGTGAATTTTACAATTCGCCATTGTTAATTCGGTTATTAGGATTAAATTCTTTTATTGTGTTTAATAACTTGTAGCACATGTTAGAAACTAACCAAAAACCTAACAAACATTTCGAATAACTTCGTTTCGTTAAAGTAGTAGGTTGCTTGTAATGCAGGTGGCGCGAGAGTATGAATCTGTGATTTTTTTACAAGAAATACTGATTGTGAGATGAGTTCAGAGCGTTCGATACTAGAAGCTACTGCTCGACGCTTGTTCCAACTATACGAGCGAACCATACGAACAGTTTATTTTAACTGGCAATAAACATAAGAAAAAAACCGAATGCAATATTAAATTGGTCCGACATTATCACGGTATATATTCATCCTAGAGAAAATTGGTCAGTGCCAATCTAGATTAAATTCTGCATCGATTAAGCTGGTTTAATTGGAATTTTGAATTTTTGCAATTTTTGACAATAATGCAAAGAGATAATAATAATGCACTTTTGCCAAAAATTAATAACAATGTTAAATTAGTGAAACATTATCTCGGGAAATATTAACCCTAGAGAAAATTGATTAGTGCCATTTGAATCTACGTTTAATTCTGATTACGACCCTTAAATAAGATGTTTACAATTTGCGATTTATGCCAAAAATGAAAAGATACAAGAGTATATTTTAAAAAAATGCTATTATGTAATTTGTTTCATAATGCAAAATATATATATATAGTAGCAACCAACTAACTGTTTAAGTGCGAGAACGTGCACGCTATGCCAACATACACGCGTGGGAAATAGCCGGAATAAGACACGACTGTGATTGAGCTGCGCGCGTGTCGTGGACCTGTACTCGTTACGCACTGATGTTCAAATATGAGCAAACTTTGGCGAACATTTTGACTCATTTTCGGTAGCAATTCTAGGATATAACGTGCTGGGATTAACAGACCTACTCTTTTGCTACAAAATGATGTAAGAATTACAAAACAATCTGCTCTAGATCGTATGTTACAGTTGATTTGGCAAAGTATCTTTTTAAAAAATTGGCAAACTTAGGAAGCTATTTTGACCTACTAGTTTATATCTTCTGTTACAAAGTGAAGAAACATTATGAAATTATTTGCTCTAGATCGCGTTTTATAGCCAAGTTTGCCAAGAATGTTTAAAAAAAATTCAAAAATTGACCAACTTTGCGGGACATTTTGACTAAGCTTTAGTAAGAATTCGCAAATATTTCGAACTGATGTTGAGAGACCAACTCGTCTGCGAAATTAAGTGAAAATTGCAAAACTTTCTCTGTTCTATCCCGCGTGTTACAGCCAATTTTAAAAGACATGTTTTGAAAAAGTTTAAAAATTGACAAATTTTAAGTGCCATTTTTACCCACTTCTGGTTGAAATTCACAAACAAAGAATGCTAAAGTTGAAAAACAAACTCTTTTGCTACGAAATTAAGTAAAAGTCGCCAAACTATCTGCTCTAGGTAGCGTGTTATAGCCGATTTTGAAAGACATGTTTTAGAAAATTTCTAATATGACAAATTTTGGAGCCCATTTTGACGCACATACGATGAAAATATAAGAACATCTATCAATAAAATTAAAAGAATCACTTTTCTGGTATGTTGTGCTAAACCATAAACGCATGTTAAGTTAATGCTAAGTTGAGGCACCATCTCTGAGTTCAGCAACTACCGAAGGTTCGCTTTTTTACATGGCATGAACACTTTTCTGCACTTTTCTGTATTATATACTCTCTGATTTTAGTTCCGTTTCTCATCGGTTATATGAATTTGTGGTTCACTTTTTGACTACAGATGGCGGGCCGATGCAGTTTGCAACAAAATTTTGTAAATAAGTTTTTATTTCAAATGAATACGCATTATACTTATATTTATTTATATATATATATATTATAAAAATTAAGTAAAATTCCGCTTTAACACACTTTAAACTAATTAACTAATGTAATTTTCACAAACTTATTATGAAGTAAACAAGCACATGAGGAAGTTATAGCTGCTGATCTGTTATGTTCAGCTGTGCAAATAACTTTAATACTATCTGATATTTTTATTAGTCACATTAACTATAAACATNATACTGGCCGAAATAACAATAAACTATCATTGCAAAAATATTGTTGAACTATGCAGTCGTCTGTGGCATTTTAAGCCTTCCACGCCTTCCACTCGACCTCGGACGCAGCTCGACGGTGTCATCTCGGCGTCGTAGCGTTTTTCCACCAACTCGCTCCGAGTGCTCTGGCCGCTCTGGCCGCAAGCGCGGCTCGCGCGCGACACGATCGCCGGCCGCGCCAGACGCACGCACACACCGACGGCGCGCACGCGACGCACACCGCGTCGCGACGAAAGCGTCCGCAGCCGGGCTCGCAGCGCGTCCGCGCCACGCGCGCGCACAGAGAGAGCTCGACGACGCGACCTGCGAGCGCGAGCCGTTACACGGCGATGTGTAATGCGCGCATTCGTCGGTCGTCTTTTGACGAGACAGACCGAACCGACCTCGGCTTTTCGTCTGGCGGCACCCAGAGCACACCGTCTGGCGGAGACGTCAGTATGTGACGACACAGCGCTGCGAGTTGTTGCGTCAGTTCGCATCGCATCGATTCGCCGAAAGCACAAAAAAAAGACGCAGCCCGACCGTCGGACCAGAAACGCATCGTCGTTTTTTTCTTCCCCCCTGCCGCGTTCCGTTCATGACTCGCTTCCGAACCGCAAGCGCAGCGCACCCGGATGCAGGCGAGCTGGCGGCAGCGAGCGTCTCGCCTGCGATTCCCCGGTAACAGAGTTCATCAACCATTCGATAGACGCAATAAACAAACATCGCAGTGGCGCATAAACTCTCGTGTCGCGATAAATCCGCCGCGGCCGGCCGGAGCGACGGCCGTCTCGACGTCTTATCGCGTCGCGACGCTCGCGAAAATCGCTCGGCGGCGCTCTTGTTAATTCATGCGAAAGGACCGAAAATCGGACTGTTTATTATTGGTGTGTGGATGTATATTTGACTTGGATATTGCGCTTTGGCCGGGCTCCTTTTGGCGAGGAGAGCGACCCGTCGTTGCTAGAGGCCGCGATTCTCGAAAGCGCGGCGCGAATTTTCAGCCGCCGCCGTTTCTGCGTCGTGGATACGTCTTGGATACGTGTGTGAAATATCATTGTGCTTCGCAATAAAATCGAGTGCTTACGACACGCCGACGGAGCGCGCCGCCGCCGCAAAAGAGTTCGTTCGCTTTTCGCGCTGCGTCGGGCGGCACGTCTCGATTGTTTCGTCAGCGAAGGGCCAAGTACGTATGCCGCTTGTCGCTATTTTCATGCGCTCGTTTTTCTGTCCGCGTCGAGACGGTTTTTTTTTGCGCGCGCTCGTAGTCGTCACCGACACCGAGATGACATTCGAATTACGTCGGCGACCTTGAGACGGCAGACACAATTCGTTATATGCACAACGTTTACATGTTTTTTATGCACCGTCGTGCAGAGTCTCAATTGCGCGCGCCGCTCGGCTAGACGGGAATTATTTGTTAACTCGACAGCCGACCGACGAACGGAACTCGCGCGCGCGCGCGCGTGCACGAGGTGCGAATTAAAATTCCTGCGAGTGCCGTCTGCGGTGTTTTGCGCTTTTATATAATCCACTACGTGCGTATTTTGCCGATCGGGCGACAATTAAATTTATATAATAACACCTCTGCACGCGGCGCGTCCAATTTGCCGTCCCGACCGACGATCGGCGTTGCGGACTAGGCGTGAATATTGATAACGTCGCGGCGTTTCGTCGCGCAGCCGAGGTCAACGGTTGATTGGACGTTCTATTATTATCGCGTTATCGGCCGTCTGGGGCGCGCGAAAAAGCGGAATGCCGCGCGATCGTTGCCGAAATGTAGTCCATTGGCTGCCGATTTGTACGGCGCGCATGGCATATCGGCAGAATGCGCGTACGGGCGGCACACCAGACGCTGGCAGATAGGTATTTTTAACTTCGAGAACTATTCGCTTCTTCGCTGCCAAAAAGTGTGAACTATGGCGAATAGTTTGGGTCCGTTCGCCGCGCGAAAGAGCGCCCCGCTCGCGCCCCGATGCCCGATCAATCATCGGCGCACCGACGCCGCCACGTCGGACGACGTTCGGACGTCGCGTCGCCGGCGTCGGAATGCGAGAGTGTTCAAAGGATTCGCGAGCGAGGAGCGCCGAGACAGAGCGCGCGTTTGTTCGGCCGAAAGCGGCGAAACAAATGGTGGACGTTCGACGGACGGGCGCGGATTCCAGAGGTGTGCGCGCGCTGACGAACGCGCGCGCCACGCGAACTTTTGGGCCGGTGCCAGCGTCGCTTTTAGAACGCCGGGCTTCGCGAACGCTCGGTTTTCGCGCGTCGTCCGTGTTCCCTCGCGACGCGACACAATCGGGCGCGCATTGTGATATGCGATTGGGAATCGGCCGCGCGCGCCGATTTAGCCAACGAGGCGTCGTCAGTGTTATCCGCAACGCTTGTTTCAGATGCGACGGCTGCGAGGGAACGTCGACGGGTCGTCGTCGCGCCGATGAGAGCGACCGCGGGGCATGGTGCGCGCGGCGGCGAGGAGGGAGACACGCGACGCGTTCGTCCAGCCCAGCGCTTGCTAGTCGCGCGCGCTCGCGCCAAGATGGTTTCGGGCGCGTCGATGGTGATATGCGATGTTTATGCACGCGTTGATCGCGGATCCGATATCGCCGTCGTCGAGCGCGACCCGACGCGTCAGCCTTGCACCCGGCCGATCGCCGGCAGTCGCGTCGACAGCTAGAGGCACACCTGCCGATCCTTCGCGCCCGCCTCGCCCGACGAGCGCGCGGCATGCGCTGAGATCCTATCTGCGCGCGTCGGAAATCGATCGCTGGCAGCTAATTCGCCAATTTGCCATTCTGCTGATTGCTCTGGCGGTGGTCTGCGCGGCGCGCGAACGCCGTCCCGACGATGCGCGCTGCGATCCGATAAGCGGCGTCGGCGATCGTCGCGGAGACGTTGGCGTTCGCCCGCGGGCGGTTCACCTACATGTCGCGCGCCCGTCGCCGGCCCGCCGCCATCCGATAGGGCGCAGATGTTCGTCGGCGCGACGCGCGCGTATTTTTGAATGCGCGACGAGTGACGCTACCTGTTTCGGACAGCTCGCGGTGCGCGCGTCGGTCGGCCATCAGACCACGGCCGGTCGAAATTCGTCCCGCCGGCCGTCACGTCGCGCCATCCTGCTGTTGCTCGTCCTTGCCACGCTGACGATCGCGGCGAGGTGCAATGCGTCCGCGAGCGCGCCGGATTCGATAGTTCAATTGTCCCCGCACGCCCTGCGATCGCGCGTCGTCTTCGACGCGCGCTCGCCGCCCGCCCGCGATAGTCCAATTCACTATTCCACTTCCCGACGGCGAACTTCCAACATAGTATTAAGTAGTCTGTTAGCGAAGCCTCGCGCCAACAGTGTGCCACGTGATATTAGCATAATTGACAGAGCATATTCTAAACTGTGCGCCACGAATCGCGCGCGCCGACGGGCGAGCAGAAGACGTCGGACGCGATCCGCCCGCTCGCCGGCGGCGGCAGGTGACGCCAAGGTCGCGCGGGCCGAGCATGGCGGCGATCGCGACGACATAGACGCGAACCGAATTCCGGCGCAGCGCGGACACCTCGTCCGTCCGACCCGCCGCCACCCGGTGCGCGTCGACGGGGACAATGTTCACGCGACGTCGCCGGCGACGGCAATAGCGCGCCAGCAGGCCGCGCTTCCGCGTCTCCGCGGCGGCGGCACGAGCAGAACGACCGCGCCGCCGGCCGTCGCTGGTTTCGCAAGTGCGCCAAACAACAGTGCAGTTAACAATCGCTCGGACGCGCCAGTGCGCGAATCGACGTTTGTCGGCGACACCGCCGACGGCGCATCGCCGGCGGCCAGCACCGATCACAATCGGGACACGCACCCGTCGCCACCGCCGGACGCACGGCCGATGCCACCGGAGGACGTCTACGCCAGGGACTTGCGTAAGTCCATGCATTTGATTACTTGTGTCGGGGAAGGCGCGAACGCGTGCGCCAACTTCGAAATGCGATCGTGACCGGGCCAGTCACGCAACGTCCAACGACGCTTTCGACGCGGATTTGACGACTCGCCGCTCGACCTTCGAGAACGTTGCCGTCGCGCAACTGCCTCGAACTCCCGAGGCGCGTTCGCCGGCAAACGCTTTAATTCGATAACGTAAAATGTGCGCCCCGGAACGCGCGAAAGCGACGAGCAAGAGACCTTTTTCATGGTCGCGCGCGCGTACGACCCGAGTGCATGCGCTCAACGTCGCAGAGACGGAGCTGCTGGTCAGCTATCGGACGATGACCTGAGCGCGGTCGAGCGATGCCCGGCTCGTCGCGCGCCGCGTCGCACGTGCACACCCATATAAAACCGGGAAGAATTTTAATTCCGCGGCGTCGCTCGATTTCGTTGGGTTTGCGGCGCGCGCACGTCGCCGACAAATTAGGACGCGCTTCGATTCGACTGGAGCGACGTGGATGCGCGCTTTCGCGCTTATTATTCAATCAACCACTGGTTCCCCTACGTGCAATTACGGATACTCATGATTGAACGCTGCGAGTTTAATCGCAACGCGAGGCGGATGTGGAAACGCCAAAAACCGATCGGGGACGTCCACCGAGTGATTAGCATTGATTTTCGATGATTCAAC
>JAODGE020028834.1:0-14895 GCA_027574965.2 Ecitophya simulans
GGAGTTCTTTTCTCTCCCCGATTTAAATAATTGAATATTCACTGACAAATCTATACGGACGGCAGTCGCGACTGTGCCAAAATGTGTAAAAGTGAATTTGTAAAGAAAAAAACACTAAATATGTTCGGGTCTTTTGAAACGATTAAACAGCACATCAAAATCAATTTGTAAAAAATAAGTGAATCAGATAAATACAAAAATGACAGGGTAATTAATGTATTTTATTTCAATCTTAATTAATTTTTCTCTTTTGTAAGGTTCATAAACAATTATCGGTGTTTAGCAAAATACCTAGCACCGAATTAATTTTAAAAGCATTCTTATCCAGATAAAATGTGTTCAACGTAATTTTGTGGAAAAAATCTACCGCCAAACAAGTCAGGAATTTACAAAACTTTCAAACAAGCTATCAGAAATGCTATTTTCATTCAATGAAATGAAATGTTTTGTTACTTCAATTTGTAAATAGTAAGAGCAGTACAGTAGACTGTAAGTCATGAATTTATTCGTTATAAACAATATTAACGTAGAGTCTATTGTTTAGTAATAAGTAATGAGCGTTGCATCGTTTCCATTGTTTGTTATTCTACAATAAATAGGAATGAGAAAACGCAGTAAGACAAATTGCTGTATTATTGTCTATATTTTATGGGTTTGTAAATAAAAATAAAGATTCAGAAAGAAAGAGAATTGTATTGGGTTTAGTCATAAGTAATGGTTTCTTATATTAATTACAAGATCAGTTATCTATTATTTATTCTCCGCTATTGCTGATAATATTCAGCCTCTGTTCGATCAGTTGTCGATGAGCATTTGCGAAAAATCGGGTTGCTCAAAGAAAATGTTTAATTTAAACGGTTATTACTTATGACGCAACTTTTTAGGTATCTTTTCTAACAATGTCTCTTCCTTCATTGCGAAAAAATACAAAATATGTTTTATGTGGCGATGCAGGAAATTGAGAACATTTGGGCAGTATTTCTTGTTAGAAGTACAGACGGTTGAGACGGCAGAGGACCGGAGCGCAGCCGAGACGGACCGATCAGAATTGTTGTCCCATACGTTAAGCTGGCTAGATCGTAAAAGAATTCTACCTCAGCTCCTGAGGTCCGATGAGACTGCATTGCGAGATGGATATGCGCATGCGCAGTAAATCGATGCGACCGAGGAAAAAACATCTGCCCACTTATTCTCTTCATATTCTCTCTCCTTCAATTATATTTCTTCATAACAAAATCAAGATTAATTTACTACAAATAATAAAAAGCCCTAATTCTTCTCCTTAGGAAAGATGACAAAGCAGAGAATAACAATTGTTTGGTTTGCTGCTCAATAACTTTGGAGCGTCTCGGGATATAAAAATAGCGCAGAAAATATATGGTAGATGTCCGCTATAATATATCTCGCGTTCGAAAACGAAATTGTGCTAATAAATATTGCGAAACGTGTTTCTTCGCCTGTTTCTCCGTCCGCCTTCGCACAATTTTCGCACGTTTTTGCATGAAATTCATGCGCGCGAGCACCGAGCCCGAGCGTATCGAAAAAAACACACAAAGCACATTTATAACCAGGTTAACAAAACAAATCCTTCTGATGCCGTTTCAATTGTTACTATAAATATTTTAACCAACCACATTCGCAAAAATGGGGTATTTTTGCAAGGATTTAATAAAAAAAATGTGTTTATTGATTGGGTAGACGTACAAAACAAAAATTTCATGTTTTATGATGTTTGACAAAGCTCTAAAAAACAACTTTTATGCATAGATAACGGCATTTCAAGATAAACGATTCAATGTTAAAAACTGTGTCAAGAGTAGTGTGCTTTTCGGGTTGTTAATAGCCTCAGCATTATACACGCATGAATTGTTGCCTATGCTTTCTATACAAATTCCTTGATTTTTAATAATTAAAATTCAAATAATATAAAGAAGTAGTGGAGGTCTACAACTATACAATGGCAGTGATTGTTCTTTTATATCCTTAGCATTTTCCTAACATTAGTTTTTTTGGGAGTGATTTATTTACTTTTGTCTCTATTTCCCTTCACTAATTTTTTCCGATGCTTGTATGTCTGAGCTTGTCACGATTAATTTATACAAATTTAATATGAAGTTTGAAAGCTTAAAATTTGACATGATTTTGTTTTAATAGTTGAGCTCAGGTGACCGCCATCTGTGAAAATCCCCGTAACATACATTGGCAGTTAGAGTTTTGGTCGGCTAGTCGTGCACCTTATATGATACCATCCTTACTTTTAAGTAAGTTTTGAGACGTGAATTTAAATATTTGTGAGTACCATCTTTTACCTTCCAAGAGTGAACACTGCATTGCACGTAGAACTTCCAGAATATCGATCATTATCCTCGGATTAAATTTCGTCCTCACGTCTTCACAAGTACATTACTAACGCGTTTTCTACGCCCTTCGCAGGTTTCTTTTAGGTTACGTGCACTTTATCCCGCAAAGAGTTCAAGGCATCTGGAATGTTGGATACGTTTTCCTTCTACTTGTGCTCTTTTTGTGTCCGTGACTGTTCCGATAGCGGCAGCGACTTGGCCGAAGGGAATGGTACTTTACACAGTTTGCCGCTCATACGGCGGCGACACGTATACCACGTTCGTTCTTCTTATTTTGCAGAAGTTGCATAACTTTGATCGGCTTTCTCCAACGACTTACTGTTTTGGCAAGCGCACAATTTTTATTATGCTGTATTATATATTTCGTTGTTTTAAGACTTTTTATGAAGTTGTTATACTTTTCTAAAATAATATTAAGTCAAAACGTCAAACATTTTTCCTTCGCACCATTTGCCTCCAATATGTTTGAAAAAGTGCAAATGATTTTCTAATAATGATAATTCCCGAAGTTTTTCTTCGTTCCAAGGCTTCACGTAACGCGTGCAACACTTTGAAAGTGCACTGTGCTTCTGAATCACCTAATCGTGCGCGTTGGCTCAGTTGAGGTGAAACGGGTGTTTACTTCTCTTAGGTAGAAAAACATCCTGGAAAAGGCACCGATGCTATGCAAATATCGACGTAACAGCATAAAGTAAAAAGTACTTTTACTTACAAATTTTTGTCGAACGTATTTTTCTCTTAAAATATGTTAGGAGAATAATGATTAAGCTCAAAAATGTTCTTCGCAAATGCTTAAAAGAGTATCGACTAAAACTAATATCTATTGTTTGATCTAAATTGTTAGCATAGTCACTTTGAGGTGAATTTGCAACACCTATGCTTACAATTAATAAAGTACAACGTTTTTTAGAAAAAAATTATTGATACCATTTTAAAATAAATTTGAAGAATATTTTTCCAAAACTAGAAAGATCCTATGTATTAGAGATTTTAGATGTTAATGCGCATGCGTTGTCATAGTTACCCTCAAACTTGCAAGCCCAGACATCTTGAACTCTCTAACTTGACTTTGATGAAACAGTGCAACTGACAAACTTAATACTCCACATGCTCCTAGATTTGTCGTATGTATATTTACAGCATTTCTTATATTTCAGTTTATATTGACAAGAAAATCATATTTTAATATTATTCGTTAAAAGACACATAAACAAAAACGTTCAATGTCATTTAAGCCAAAATTATAACTATGAATGATGATGATGATGAATTGAAATATTTAAAATATAATTCGGATTAAAAAAACTACTTAAATAATAAATCACTTTTTCTTGTATTTCAAGAATATTTTAAATTGATTATAGTTTATGTTATCACTTATTAAATTTGAAACAAAATTTAATTGGCAAACCAAAACAAAAATAACTTTAACTAAAATTTTTAGGTTAATGTTACAAAATAAACATTGTGGCACAATTTAGTGTTAGGTGTTAAGATCCGATTAATGGTTTTTAAACCAACCAGCCCCACCCTACCCGATTGCAGATTGAATGTTAATTGTAGTTGAAATAACTGTAGTGATTGCTGTTGTTTGTTTATGAAATTTTGCCTAACAAGAACCCAACTTATTCAATTTAATTTAATATTGCTGAAAATACAGCAAATACAGGCACGATTTTAACATTTACCACGTTTCAACTTCTATTCATGTCGTTTCAGCGTTTGAGCCTATACTTCGCATGCAACCTACCGCCACGTCCACTATTTCTGGCCACGACCATTAATTACATTCTGATGGCTTCCTGCCATCCATTACATTTCATTCGTCTCTTCGTCTCGCTCCAAACAACTTCAGTGTTTTGTGCCGATTTTTCTCTCTTGTGCGGTGTTGTGCAACACTTTTAAAAAATGATTCTAATAATTCTAACACTCCAAACTTTTCGACGATCGGGGACTTTCAGTAGCGCTTGGCAGCTCCAGCCGTATGCATTCGGTGACCATTTCTCAGTGCCCCAAATGCATTTGCATTTTTTACGAGCGTTAGCCGCACTTGGCAAACTTTTAAACGTTACAAATGACGTTTAGGAATTTGCATCTTTACATGCCTTAAATTTGCTATGAATGATGACAAATTTAACACAGCGAAAACATCTTTCAACAAGCGCAAAGTAGAAATGTGAAGAAATACTCACCGCGTGCTATTTTATTGGAAAGCTGTACAATGGTGCTTGGAAAAGCTGGTCTCAATACGTTAATGGTTAATGGGAGCTATTCAGTTTGTGTAGATTTTCAATTAAAGAACAAAATTAAATGAAAACAGTTGTCGAAGATAGGCGTATTGTTTGATTGCGCCTCCTTTACGGCACATCAAACGACATCCTTTCTTTCTGAAGTTCTGATAATACAAGAGAATCTGTTAAATTCGATGTATTCAATTGGAAAAGTTCTGGACGCTTACGTGAGGTTTTTTGATTGGTGCTTGGTTTTAGTATCCGGCTTCTTAATGACTAAACCTGCCATTTACTAAAAAGCAAAAAACTGTTTATTGCAACATTTTGATTTTTAGACTATTATGATTAAAATTATGACTAAATAATTAGGGCTATTCAAAATATGAACTTATGAAAATATGAACTTCTAGTTAATAATTGATTTAAAACATAGATGTATAATAATTTTTAATTTAAAACAATTTAATTGTAAAATGGCATTTTGTATTTTATTAAATATAACGTTGTGCATTCACACTCTTTTATTAAATTCTAAGATTTGTAGTAATTACTGTTTTTTTATAGTAACAATTTACATCGAATCTACAATAAGCGTCTATACGTATGCAACCAAAATATTAATTAGAAGAACTCTTTGCGTAATAGGAGTGTTTAAGTTTTTGTAGATTGTTAATAAAAAAAACAAAATAAAACAAAAACCATTGTTGAAAATTAAAGTATTGTTTAATTGCGGTTGCTTTGCGGCACATCAAACGACATTATTTTTTTCAGAGGTTCTGATAATGCAAGAAAATCTGCTAGATTCATTGTATTCAATTAGGAAAGTTGTTGACATTTACGTGAGATTTCTCGATTGGTGTTTGATTTTTGTATCAAGTGGTTTTTTTAATAACTTATTTTGCTAATTAACTAAATAACGGCAAACTGTTGGTTGCAATATTTTGATTTTTAAATCACTGAGTGTTCTAAAGCGCAGCGACTTAAATTATAATTCAACAATTATGGTAATAATTTGAATGTTTAAAATATATTTGTATAATGATTCTTAATTAAGGATGATTTAGTTGTAAAGTGGTATTTAGTTTATAGATTACTCAAGAGAACATTTTGTCATAAGTAATCCAAAATTTTTAAATACTGAAATGCCACGTATTTATAAATAGATAAAAAACGCAAATTATTATTCCATCGTACTGGCCGACAAATATTACAAATAATTTTGTAAAACCAGTGCAAAATAATTTATTTTAATGGCGTTAGAACATTCAGTTCAATGCTACTTAATCGTGCGGAAATTACACTTGAACCGTCACTGTAATTGAGTTTCGTGCTTAAAATGTACAAAACATATTTACAATTTTCTGAAAATAAATGGATACAAATTTATTTAAATCACAACTTGCTATTCTTGGTCCATTTTGTCGTAAACGCCAAGCACATGTATTTTTTGCAGCCCGAGTTTCATGTTTTCAATTATCGCCACGCGGCTGAGTTTGAAAACCACATGGTAAACATTACCTCTGCCCGAACCAGTCGCGCTTAATGGAAATATTTTAATTTAGACTTATCATGTTTGGGGTAACGATTTTAAAGTCGACGTCGTGAAGTAAATCAACGCAAAATGCGGTTATTCATCACTCTTTTGCCTTGCTGGTCCTTACGTAAACATTTAATTTGTTAATTTTAATGGCGTTTTAAAGGTTCAGAATTAAAGCGCATACCAGTGCGAAGCCGCCTTTTTAAAGCGTTGTAACCAAGACCCTAGTACTGATTCTTTTATTTTTATGGAAGTTTCTTTGAAATTTATCGTTTCTTTATTTATTTTGTTAGATTGTCTGAAGACCTTGTACGTGGGACGTGTGCAGTGGTACGACTTGTCGGCCTATTGACCTTTGTTCTTAAGAGCACGCATTTTATCGATGTTTTATACGATATAACTTGCTTTTGTTTTGAAGTTTATTTTTTAAACATTTTTATAATATTGATGATAGTGTTGGAAATTACAGAGATGTTATGTTAAAACTATGCATTGATTAATTCATAATAGAATTTATTAGTAAGCGATTTTTGTAACCTATTAAATTAATTAATTTTTTTTGATTTGCGCGAGACCAACGATTCTTGGCTGGCGAAGATTGCAGCGCGCATTATGCAGTGTTGCGTTGTGGAAAAGATGGCGCATTATAAATCTTATGCAACGCTCATGTAATGGAATACGAGCGCTGAAAACCGATGAAGAAAATGACACAGAATAAAGCATTATGTCGTGTCCGAAACAGACAGAAGAATATACAAGAAACGTATAAATTTAAGTTATGCAATGTCGCCAAATCAAAAGTTATGATGACGGAAGTGACATTATTCCAACGTTAGTTCCTTTTGACATAGGTCACAAACTGAATATTAAAAATTCACATATTCACAAATTCAAATATTTATTTTATAATTAATAATTAATATAAAATGTAATAGTATAAAAAATAAGAATGTTTTGAAAATTAAATATACAGTGTTTACGCGTTTGCGGTTTTACTTGACAAAAATGTTATGCCAACTGCCACAACGAGTCAGCGCGTAGGACGAAGCACGAGGGTGATGTAGCGGGTGACGAGAAAGGCCTAGACGTGGTTGGAATTGCGCTTAAATACCCTAAAGCGCATCCCCTTCTTGACAAACTATCTTAAGTGTAGTCACCCGCACAAGGGCAAGGGTTGCGCCTGCGCTAAAGTCCTGAGCTACAACTTAACCAAATATTCTCTAGAGAGCACCTCTATTTATACGCAACATAGTGTTGTAGACTTTTTGTATCTCTCAAAGTCATAAAAAGTCGTAAAAAGTATTATATACTAAATTAATGTAAAAACCTGTGCGAAGACGGGTGACCGATACTCGCGGATTGAAACAAATTGAAAATGATAAACGGGTCTGAGCATTTATTTGTGCGTTTTTTTTCCTTGACCTTTCAAACTTATACCCCAAACACACAAACATCTGGCATTCGTTTCCTCGCATTCTCACGATTGCATTATTTCTTTCATAAGTGTCCCTAGACTAAACACTAACACAAAACCCCGCACTGGCAATTAATATCTAAACAATCCTACACTGATTGCAGAACGTTCACGCATGCACTTTTGTCCAATCCCACACTCGCTCATCCTGATAGTAATATCGCCCTTCGATATTAACCCTCAGCGTTGTCGGTCTCGAAGTCGTCGTCGGTTTCGTTGCCATCATANGAGCTTTAAATCGTCCTTTAAACGCATGGTATTGCCAATGAGTAGTTGGAATGGCGTTCGATTTATGCTGCGATGGAACCAGGCATAGAAAGTTTCGTTAGTATCGGAATGAGAGTACGATTTACTCTCTCGACTTGCCCATTTCCACGCGGAACACCCGTTGTAATTGTGACGTACGCGATCTCTTCACTCTCGCAATATTCCTGGAATGTTTTTGGTGTGAACGCTGTCCCTCTGTCCGATATAATGCGCCTTGGGTTTCCAAATGTTGCCGCTTGCGTCTTTAGCCTGGCAATCACCTCATCCGTCGTAGTGGACTTCGTCGGGTACAGCCAAGTAAATTTTGTAAACGCATCTACAACGGAGCGGGGACGAAAGGCCGAAAATTTGCCTGGAGTGGTTGGGTTCTTTATTGAGGGTCGATTGCTTGTTTTTGGTCTATCCACCTAAACACATTTTCGTTTTCGTCTTCACTAAACGTGCCTAAAGTGAACTCTACGTCCTTGAAAGCAACTGGACGCATTCTGCTTATCCCAGGAACCAGTCAGCCCCTGTCTTCGTTGTCATTCTCGAGATCGTATCCAGAATTTCTTCCCACTCTCGGCGATCTACGTCACTCGCCCATATATTCCATCCGTCAAAGGAATTCTTCTCTGGTGTTCATATCGAATTGCATTTCGCTTTCGCAATCGACATTCTTTCACACATTTCTTTCAATTAATAACAAAACAATCCCATACTGAGTACGGAACGTTCACGCACGCACTTTTGTCCGATCCCACAATGTAAATATAAGTTAGAAATACAACACAACACGTACGATAGCCAAAATACAAAACAAGTGACTGAAATAAAATTACTTTAAGATTAATCATTGAATTTAACTTTAGTGGTTGCTGTGCAAAAAGCAACCTAGGCCGATTCGGAGGCCTCATTAGCAGCTTAAATCAAATTAGATACCAATAGCGATAGGTGTAGTGCCATTCTTTTATGCAGAGAATGTATAATACATACACACTCTCTGGTTTATGCAATGTATAGTTAACGCATTTGGTGCCAAGATGCAAGACGACCTTATCGAGCACACATACCGTTCGCGGGTGGTCCCCTACCACCCAAGTTGACTTAACACCGATTTTCATGATTGTTTTTTATACATAAAAGAGATAAAGTAGAAAGCCCGTATTTCGTAATTTAGTCAAAGCTCTTCTGTTTTGCCATAAAAATTACAATTCTATAATTAGGATATTGCACTTCAAATTTTAAAGCGAGCGCGACACCTGCATTTGTACACACTTAGTCTTAATCTTAGAAATTTACATTTTATTAATGCAGTACAAATGCCGTAAACAGCGTAAACAGAATCCATGATTCCACACGTTCTACACCAAGCCGCGCACTTCGCGAACCGCAAGAAACTTTGCGTCAATCCCTTCTCCCTACAATGCAACGTTTTTAACCTCTCCATTAAACGTCAGTAATTCTAAAAGTTGCGCATTAAATTTGTTTGTGAATGTACACTTAGCACTAACTAAAAATAATGGAAGATTTTAGTAAAACAAATGAAAAAGCGTTCAGTATTATGGTATGTTTTATTAATAAATATAGTATACATGATTTTCCATTTACTTCATGCTGTAGATGAAAATGGGGTACAAGCGAGGAACTGGACTTGGCAAAGAAGAAACTGGTATCTTACATCCTATAAGTGTAACTGTAAAACATGATAAAAGAGGTTTCGGTCACAATACTTTCCAAGAAAGTCAAACAAGTGAAGTTTGGGATGGTGAAGATGTAATTTATTCAATCATCTATTTTACTAATCAACTTACTATTTTTTATTATAGAAAATTAATATTAAAGAGGATTTAACATGGATTTATGCCAAAGACTCACAATCAATTGAGTATTTATCAAGTTTAACTTTGGAAGATTTTATTAAATTCATATCCAAAGATGAACCATTGACCTCTTTGGAAAATGAAATGCACTTTTGTTGTGATGATGCTCTAAAAACAGTTCTTAAGACCAAAGTACAAAATGATTTCTGTATGATACATGAACACCACATTCATTTTATCTTTGTAGGAAGACGTTTTTATTACTTTAGATGCAGTTGAGTTATCAAAAGCACGACAGAGAGCAAATCAATTTGAAACAATTAAATCAGCATTTTTTATGAATCGTGCAGCATTAAAGATGGCTAATATCGATGCAGCCACAGGATTTATGTTTACAAATATTGATAAAGACGTATGCTTACTATCTTATTTGCATAGAATAACCTAATTTTACAATGACTTTTAGAGCAATCACAAAAAAGAACTGGGTCCATATTACTTCGCTGATGTTTGTGCAGGACCTGGTGGATTTACCGAGTATATATTATGGAGGAAGAAATGGGGATTTAAAGGATTTGGTTTTACATTAAAAGGTGTGCATGATTTCAAAGTCTATAATTCCACTTGTGCCAGCGATTCAACGTTCCGAGGTTATTATGGCACGTACAATGATGGAAATGCTTGCAATCCAAGTAATATTACTGATTTTGCTAAGAAAGTATTGCATGAAACAGATAATATGGGAGTGCATTTTATGATGTCAGATGGAGTAGGTTTTATGAAAAATTGTATGTTCTAAATATATTTGTATATAAACGTATTTCAGGGTTTCTCAGTGGAGGGTAATGAAGGCATTCAAGAAATACTATCTAAACAAATTTACATCTGTCAGTGTTTGATTGCACTGGAAATTGTAAGAAAGCATGGGCATTTTGTGACAAAATTATTTGATATATTTACAGCATTTAGTGTGGGCTTACTTTTTCTCATGTACCAATGTTTTGAAAAAGGTGAGTTCTTTAATCTTGTATGGTTTGAATTGAAATATTAAATATGTGCTGGTTTATTAGTTGCAGTATTGAAACCCAATTCTTCTCGACCGGCCAACTCGGAGAGATACTTTATTTGCAGCAATTTAAAAGATGCACCTATTGTAAATGAAGTCAGAAACTATTTGCGAAAGCTAGTAATTGAATTATGGGATATGCGAGAAGTGAAAAAACTGACCAACATAGATATTGGACAGATTGTACCAATGGCGATTATTAAGGGTGATAGCACTTTCTATAATTATATTAGATCTCAAAACACTATGTGAGTTGTATCTAGTGATAGGACGTAAACACGTTAATAAAATTATTTGTTGGAACAGGTTAGCACAACTGCAAACGAAAAGTCTACGTAAACTCGCCTTATTTTGTAAAAATCCTCATCTCGTCGACGAGAATCAAGTGCAATTACGTTTGAAGTGTTTGGAGTATTGGCATATTCCCAACTTGCCAAGAGCACCGCCCATGAAGTTTACGACGGATGATCTATTAAGTATTGCTGTTCATAAACCAGGTAGTGATATAAATAACAATGTAATAATGAATTAAAGTGCATTTTAATTTGATCCATTGCAGACTTTTTATATGTTCAACCAAGGGCGATTTCAAACTTTAAAGAGTTGCACCAGCAAGTGGTAGATGTAAATGATTGGATTTATGTACCTTTGGCATCTTCAAAGGAATGTAATAGCTGTCACATATTTGCTGGTAATTAATTTACTTACAACTTGTTCAATAAATGCGCTTTGTTTAATGACAATATTATAGGTGTAGGTGGATCTAACTCATATAAATTACATAATCACAAATGGATTAAAGTCAATGGTCTCAGGTTAGTCAAGGGAACACTCTTGTTCGGCGAATTGGTCACCGAACTTTCGTCCCAGACTGAATCGACGGAAAAACTCCACGTAAAAACTTTACACGTTATCGATGCGGTACGATTGGGTGATATAAGTCTAGCGGACTTACATTACCAAGAACGAAATGACCTGATAAAAACTTATTGCAAATCTGTTAACTTCGAGACAGCCGGCGATGCATACCGGATCAGGCCAAAACTAAGCGACAAGTTAGTAAACACGCCCGAAAACAGCCTCATAAGTTATTCTTTTATCCAAAGCGCCCTGTACACGCTTTTACCAACTCTTGGATATGGGTCATTTCGTGAACATTTCATTGTAAATTCAATATTATTATTGAAAACTGGCGAGAGTAAGTTCCTACTAAATTTTACGCTTGTTCAAGTCTTCTTTACCATATATATTTTAGACCATTTCTTCAATACATCATATGTGTTAAGAATGCAACTATTTTTGAATAAATTTGGAGATGGTGAAGAGTGTGAAGATTCGTTACCATTTCAAACATTAGTGAAATTTGTTAAAGGTAAATAAATTGTGAATAATTTATGTCAATCATTTGTCAACTAGACAGTCTGAAATGTATGCTTATATTTGGAATTTTTACAATTTTTAATAAAAAAGGATAATTGATTTTAATTTGTGTGGATTTTAATGGTAAAATTGCAATATGAGTCGCCAAAACCCAATCCCTAATAGCAAGAAGACAGAAGAAGAGAGAAATTTGTATTTGGATAGGCCTATGAAGGGCAAATCTCAAGAACAAATTAAAAGACATTCATTGGAACATTCAGTAGAAAACAAACCCATTGATCGATCCCTTTATATATTAACGTGATTATACACATTCTCTTATTGTAGCATGTAGTAGTAGCATGTTGTTCTACACACAATTTTCCCGCGAGCTTTGCACATTATGGCTAACTAAATGTGACTAAATGGGACTTAAAGAACAGTGCACACTGTCACAAATTCCGGGTTACGTTTCAATTTCTATAATTCACTGCAAGCAGAGCGGAAAAGAGCACGGGCCTACAATCAAAAACACCACCTTGATGCACTCATTTCCAAAACTACTATTTCATTCGCGTTTCCTGCTTATTGTTCATTTTTGGCACTCCTTTAGTTAATTTGTTCACTTGTGGCTTTCTTCTCCCCTGATCCACATAAATTGTAGATACGACTTTCTCGGAAAATATTAACAATAGAATAAATAACATGAAAATAGATTTCTACCATAAAATCATTATTGCTAATCATTACCCCACTACATTTTTGCATCAATGCTTTCACAATGCAAAGGTGATGCTACAGTTCAAATCAGAACTGATGAACAAATTAAGGGCACTAACCAGAATGTCCGTTGTTTAAATATTTTTTGAGAAATTTAATGTTTTCGTTTCTATGTCAATAAAATTGCAATTTTCTCACCAATGAAAAGCGTTGGGGGAGAACGAATTAGTACCTTTCAATCAACTTTCCATTCTGGTCCTAGATTATGTATCACTTTTGAATTTTGAAACAAATTTTCAAAATTCTTTTCAAAATCTTTGCATTTCTTCAACAAATCGCAAATTTTAAAAATTTAATTAAACAGGCTTACTCGACGCAGAATTAAATGTAGATTCGAGTGGCACTGATAAATTTTGTCTAGTATTAATACTTACCGAGATAATGTTCCATAAATTTAACAATGCATTTGATTTTGACAAAAGTGCAAAGGGAAAAATTGCAAAATTTAAAAATCATATTAAACTAGCTTAATCGGGGCAGAATTGAATGTAGATTCGAATGGCACTAACCAATTTTGTCTAGTATTAGTATTAGTTGAGATATCGCTTAAGAATATTAACATTGCATCCGATTTTTGACAACAATACAAAGAGGTACCCCTTTGCACAGATGGTAAATCCACGTTTTTGAAGTAACGGTTTTGGAGCCAGCTTGATACCGGTCTATATCGAAGATCCAGACTCTCGCGTCGTTTCATATTTGTAAAACTGTAATCGTTTCGCTGACACTCAAAATTTCCTTACAATTAGTTTTCATTTTAGTTTGATAATGTATAAAATTAAAGTAAGAATCGTATGAAGAAACGGAATAAGCATTCTGGGTTGTCTATTTCCAATAAGAGTCCTGAAGTTATGCTAAGAATTTCTTTACTGTTTGCTTTACACTAGTCTGTTTATTTTTTGCATTCCCGTGTAGATTATTATCGTCCGCGCACCTTAGTTTAGTAATATGTAGCCGTACATACCCTAAAATTGCTTAATATGGAGCACGACGTGAACGTTCATTGTGAATTGGGTGAAAAGTTTGATGCACAGCTTTTTGTGGATTTGTTGTGCGTTGATTTATCCTAACCTACAGTAAGGTTGCTTAACATGATGACTTAAGTTGGAATGTTTCCTTTCTAGGAAGGGCGACGATGTACAGAAAATCAGCGTTGTTCATTCCTTACCGCAGCTTATCAGCATCGATTCGTCGGCGGTGTTTACCCGAATTATTCCAAAGATTAAACAAGATCTGGGCACCTCATCATGTGAATTTCAAATAGCAACTAGTGCCACATTCATGGTTTTGCTTCAGCGAACTGTTAACACAAGTATTTTGCAAGCAATACTATTTGGCATAGAATCTAAAGATCCCAATGTATCTTTTGCTTGGTCTGAAGCACTGTATGGAGCAATGGGCAGTCTTCCAGAGCTTATGATTCAAACTCATGTACTACCCTTAGCTAAGCAAAAGTTTCAGCCAAATTCTTCAGTTTTTGCAAAAATGTTTTGTGCCAAACTTATAGGGGAGATTTGTACTTGTGTCAAATTTCATGTGCTGGAGTAATTGCTATTATTTTGAGTTGTCTACTTTATTTTAAAGATTTCAATTGTAGTGTTAAGAGAGACATTATGCCCATTGTCATAGGACTTTGTCAAGATGGACATCCAGATGTAAGGGCACAAATGTGTGCAGTTTTGCCTAGGGTTGCCAGTGTATTAGGAAATGATTGGGAGAAAACGAATTTATTATCATGCATTGTTGACCTGGCGCAGGACGAAAATTTAAATGTTCGTTCCACTTCCATAGTCGCAATTAGATCAATGATCAAAGTATTGAGTCCAGGTAATTATTGTATTCACCAATTCATATGGCAATTGTAAATTTTTACTCACCATCCGATGATGATTTGATTTTTAGAAGTGACTAAAAATACTTTGCTACCATTGATTAAAAGGTTGTGCTTTAGAGCTTGTGAGGAATCATTAGTAACGGCAATGATTCTATCCGATGAATTTGGCGCGATAATGCACGATC
>JAODGE020028835.1:0-13037 GCA_027574965.2 Ecitophya simulans
ATCGATGCCTGCATTTGGCATTCAGTTCCGAAGGTCTTTCGCCAATTTTAATTTTACTGACCGAAGCTGAGCGCCATGAAAGTCGCAAACGATTGTAAAACAAATAGGTGAAGTGGTCGCTCGAAAACTTCGGTATCAGCAGAAAGTTGGAAATATTGCTTGCGTTTTAAGTGCATTTTATCAAATGCCCAAAATGGAAACCGAACCGTCGCGCCATAGAAATTGCTGCCTTCCACCCTCTTGGCGGCTAGCGCAACGGCGCACGTTTATTACTATATTTCTTCGTGGTGGCGTGGGGCGAATGCATGCCGTCAGAAGCCGTAAGGAGTTTATTGCCGAAGCACGGTGCGGGGCGCGCTGAAAGGAAACCAGGACGAACGCGTGGGCAGGCATGAATGCCGAGCGCATCCCACTGCATGACCCTAGTCGATTTATTATCCAGATAAAAATCATAGAGGTAACTTGCAACGCAGAGTTTTTGTTATTACTGATGTCGTTTTAGTGTTTTAATAGTTTAATCGACGCCAATGTTTCTGCTATTAATGATCAACGAGAAGTTGAATTTTATTAAAGATAATTGATTTCAAATTTGATATCATTTTCGAAGATCATCATGTTGGAACCGCTTCGTTCACAACCCCATCGAATATCCATCTCATCCCAACGCTATCCGTCTATCCGCGCGGCGGCGGCAATCCATCCATCTGCGGAATATCTCAACTTTTCTGTGTTTTCTATGCTCGCCTTTGCGGACGGCCAACGTATGCGCGTACAATTTCATTGGAGAACCAGTTGCCCGCCGCTCCCTGCCACCGGCATCATCAGTCACCGTCAGCGCGCCTTTTCCGCCCGCAACAATGCGCCTTTTGTCGCCACCGTGATCCCGCGCTCGAGCGGTGCACTTTTCCAACTTCTTAAACGCGCCTTTCTTTAAAATTTCAATCACAAAAAAAACACGCCGTTTGAGTCTCGGAAGCACTCTTCAAAAGCATGAATTAACGAACGGTTATTACCCCGCATAAAACTCGCCCGTAATTAATGGCCTAATTGAAAAGTTGGCTGATCTTTAAACTTGTAATTTTTCTTCTTCGCGCCGACGCTTATCTTCAAATTTCCACATTCCGCGCACCGAATTAATTAAAGTTTGATTTGTGGTAGATTGAAAATGGTCCGCACGGCCAATTTCGTTGGAAAGCTAAAAAACAGAGTCACCGATTGCAATGACTGTGAGCGATAGGAAAGTCATTAATATTCACACTTTATTTATTTATAACCAAAAGAACAAACAAAACATCTTATGTATCTAAATATGTATATCATATATTTTATATTATGTATAATTTACTAAACATCATATCGATTTGTATTTGTTTCATTTTGTTTCAATATTTAAATTGTTATTATGGAGTCAATAATAGATTAATTTTGAGTAAGACAGTGGTTAAAACGTGTTTATCAAGAAAATGGGTGTAAGTTATTTCAGACATTAGACACGAGTGCAATGGAAAACTATCCTCAATGTAGAATGATTGTATGCTAACTACTCGGATTTTAGAGGAGTAATAACGTTATTGCCACAATATCTCGCATTTTTTTGGCATCTAAGATGATCAATACCTACGCATGTGAACGACAATCACATTGATTACCAGATATTACTTGGACATTTAGATTCAACTTCGTATTGTAGGTATTTTGTTATTTTTGAGCAATAATCAGTTGATCATCAACGAAGTTTTCGAGGATCTCAATAGACAAACCAATTGTGTAATCTTACGGGTTAACAATTTCCATTGATATCGAATCATAGATAGATCCTAAGGTGAGTAGTGTAGAACGTGTAACAATTTTTTTTCAGTATTCGATTGATGTGTCGGCATGCGTGACTACGGAAATGTGCCTGCTTGTAGAGAATTTCGATTTGACGACTCCAAAGATATGTAACACGATATGACCATTTTGCAACTCTTTTACTTTGTTGGCGCTACAGCATGCGTTCGCTAAGCGAACTGCCTAGACGAAGCACACGACTTAAGTTCTCTCAAACGAATCCCAAGACACGGACAGTGTCAAGTTCAATGTTAAAGCTTTTACTCCTTATACTCACCTCCACCTTGAGCTATTACTAAATAATTCGCGTCGAAGAGAGTCGCAGAGATAAATCTCAAGCACAAAAGCCGCTAATATGCATAATTTGTAATATTTGCTTCAACATTAATTAATTAATTAACGTTATTGTTACATTACTTTTGCTTCACGTAAGTGTGATAAAACGATGTGAGACGTCCACTTGAAAATAACAAATCTCGAATCTACTACGCACTTTAAATTTAAAACCGATAATTCGACTCGTAATCAATTGAAATAATACCCTGAACTTTTACAATACAGCTAATTCACGAGTAAAATTTAAGAAAACACATGTTCAATACAAATGTGTGGCTAGTACGTCTAAAAACTTCAAAACGTTCTCGCTTTCTGTTTGCAATGCATTCAGGTATTCCTCTGCCAATTAAACATTCTCGGTTTCCTTTCTGTTTGTTACTTTTGTTTCACTTATAATAATAAGACCCTGTTTAGATAAAGGCTATGAATTGATACATTTTCCATACCACAACGTCCCCTGCATTCCGCAGCGTGCTCTCGTCAGTGATTGTGATTTAATAGAATTTGCTCCGCCGTCAATCATTCTTTGACTCGACTAAAATACTTTAACATTAATAGTTTTCTGGTAGATCAGGGCTTTCATCATTTGGATTTTGTATATGTATAACTCTTGCGCTCTGTGCGGATTCCTTCACGTTCGCGTTAAGTTTTGTCTCTTGAACATTTACATATAAGATATATAAAGACTCGATATATCAATATTGATACTTTCTTGTTGCCTTTGATAGATTAATACTTTGTAAAGATGCGACTTTCCGAAGTATTTGAATACGCAGTTAGTAAATGTGGTTGTTACAGAGTGGTTGAATTGGTAATTCAGTCACAGCATCTCTTAGACGTTTGTTTCATAGATATCATATGTTTTGTTATTGATCGCCTCCACTCGACGACGAAATTTAATACAAAAATTGAAAATATATTTCATTTTTTATATATATCGTATTTGTTTCTTATATAGTTTTTTTTTTCGTTTCTCTTTTGCTTTTATTACAACAAACGTATTTCTAATTATTATATATTCATATGTAGTATTGAATTATCATATACCTTATCGTTTACATTACAAACGTCGCTTCCAGAAAACGCTTCATTCGAGAGCAAGTCGTACGCTCGTACTCTTTAGATTGATTGCTGGTTTTCGCTCTTGCTTAAAAATATGCAACATTTAACTTTATTTCTTTCCATTTTTTTGGGCGATTGCTACACACGACAGCATCTGCTCTCTCTAGTCCCACGCACGATGTATTAGTGCTTACTATGTACTGGAAATTATTAACGTTTGGCACAAATCATTTTCTTCGTGGTTTCCAGCATGTTCTGCTCCGAAATCGCCAAGTACGTGTCACCGATCGTGATATCCTAGCAACTACACAATGTGACAATGATTAAAACACTGACGATTATTTTCCAGCAATTAATGATATTCATAACACAAAGGGATAACAATAGATTGTCCCCATTTATAGTCAAACGTTAAAGATTCGAGCTCGCGAAATCCGAAGTCATCCTCTTGCCGACAAAAAGACTGAATCTAGTCCCAAAGTCCCATCGCATTCCCCGCTGTTGATATGATAACAAGATAAATATCTAGGAGTATAACTACAGTACATTTGAATACCACGACTACGATTAAAGTAAGTACGTTTTGTTTAGCCTTGCCATCCGCTTTTAACATCGTTATGCTAGTCGTATCAATATCAAAATATTGCGCCCCGCATGCGGAAAACAATGTTGAGCTAAATGTGGTGGCGATTTCGTGCTATCCCGACTCGCAGCTATCACGAAAATCACACGTCTCGCAAGTGCAGTTATTGCCATCAAATACTCTTTTCTAAAATTACCAAACACATCTACGCCGGAGCAGAAGTCGCAACAATATTGCTTAGGGTCTATAGGATTACGTCTACACCAAGAATGAGATACATCGATACGTAAAATTAACACTAACGTCGTCATATTTTGTACTTTCATTACAAATTAATGTCTTTTTTATTGTTAATATGCTCGCCGCGCAGGCGGCAAGGAAAGCACGAAATGCGCACACGTTTCTGATAGTTTGGCGGCCGAAATAGGTCTCTACTAACTGGTAAGATTCACACCGCACGATTTTTGTTAAGAATTCGAAGTGTTTTGCACTCGTGGAGTGGAAAATGGGCGAAATGCGAAACGCAGGAAGAATGTGTTACTTTTTGGCACTAAAGTCACTCAATTTTGGAAGAAACTTCTTGGTGGAATCCAACTAATGTCTAAATAAAATTTCGTAAATTCATCAAAAATCACTTATTTCAATGTACGTTTGGCAACGTTTTACTTTGTTTTGTTTGAACTTTATATGTTTCTTGCATTGCTCGAATAACTCAAACATTTATGTATATACATTATGCACAGCCTAAAATTGCACAAAAATGCCAACTGCCGCTCACACGTGTGGCAAATTAAATTCGAACCAATACAAAATTCATTTCCACTCCCATTCTCATCAAAATTCCCTCATTGAATTTATTAATTACTTTGCTTATTCGACAACTTAGTCTGAGACTGAATTTTGACTAATACTTCAGATGGTTTGTTAAGAAAATTATAAATACCTAAAACACTCGGTTCCCACCTCACGCCCACCAAGTTAATTGTTAGTAATTTTGGTCCATGTTTCATAGTAAATGTGTAGTAAATTATAACCGTTAATAACATTTAATCTCCCACTGTCAACCTTGAGATGTTTTCATCGAGTTGTAATTTTCAGTGGTAGGCTAAAGCCCTAATGTCGACTAGAATCAAACAAATTCAATCTTCAATCTCAATCTTCAACGCAGCCATTTTCGGCCTGCTTTAGTTCACATTGTAATCGTTCTAACAATACTTACAAATAAATAATTCTTATTAAGTACTAATGTAATCACACACGTTGTATTTTAATATAATATACTTCCAGTAAGTCTGTAATCGCTGCCCGGGCAACATTTGATGCAGCCGATGGCAATTCGTTTAGCATTTAGTTGAAACTAGGTTTCTCTCCGCAATTCAATCAGTTCGTGCGTGCACGCCTCGAAGTTCATATCCTCCTCGGTAAAATCAATAAATAAAAATTATGAGTAATAAATATTCTTTGGCTTGTTCCCATTTTGCGTAATTATTTTTTGTTTGTTTACTTCGTTCGAGCCGTCGCATCGTGAAGCTCGGTTTGTTTCGTCAACTTGTATCTCGATAGTGATTACTAAAATATTGTCAATATTTTTTAGATTGACTAGACTTCCATGTTTGTGGCGATCTTTTCCCTAATTTGTCGAGCTGCTCGAGCCCAAATTCGGCATTGCTAAGATCTTGCGATAGTCTCAAATAAACCTCCACTTCGGCTTCGGATCTCTCGGGTGTGGTTAACATTGGTGATGATCAGTAGATGTGGGGATGTCGATACCAGACGAACTCCGCGGGTTCGTGCTGATGCGGCGCGTGTGGATGCATCGGATGCGGTTGCAGATAGTATTGGGGCGGTGGTGGCGGCGACGTCGGCGGCAGGAACACGCGCGGCTCCCCGACGGCAACATCCCGTTGGCACATCAGTTAATGTATCGGCGCCTTTACGATATGATTTGGCGCGATGTAATGATAGCCGGGCATCGGAAGGCCGGCGGTCTCCATGGATATCCTATGAAAACACCCCAAGATTAATACACGCCGCCCAACCACCGCACGCGAGCAAAGTAAATAGAGAAAGGGGGACCAAAATGCAGAGCATGCATTAACAGCTCCGCCTCAATGCGTCAAACTTGAAAGGATGGAGACCACATAAGGTAACATCTTTCGAAAAACAACTGACAATCACAAAAAAGCCCATGGTTTTGGTGGTTGTCAATTACGAGGCGATGTCGTACTCAAAGCGGCGGTATCGAGCTTAAATTTTCATCTTGTGGGTGGAAAATTATGGAATTGGTTGTCTTACCGGGATCTTGCGTTTCCATTGATGGTTTATATAGTTTTGAATTGGTGATGGTGATGTTGGTCTTGGTAGATTGATTTTGGACAGTGTTTTGTATTTTGGTCGAAGGCTCAAGAATAAAGCGTCAGATTTGGGAATACACATGGAACGAACGCACGGAACCCCGCCAACTCGACTTAGAGTCACCTAAATCCAACTAAAAGTGCTTAACAACAAAAATCAAATCGGCGACCGGCTCGGCTCCGCTGAGCTTGTCGCGCGCAGCAAGAAAACATCGAGCGTGTACACAGATTATTGTAATGTATTTCATATTCATATTATACATTGATAATCATTATTCATTATCCGAAAGTCAAATAATTCCAAAAAAATTGAGCGCAAACTAAAAGGGGGTTGTAAAGTAGGGTAAAACACGATGAAAGAAAAAATCAAACTGTATATGGTGCGAGCTGAATCCTTAAGCTAATATAAATATTTTTATAGCAAAAAGTAAATCGATTTAGATCAGAAAACTGCTACGCGCAAACTTCGGAGCTATTGATATGTGATAAGTTGAAAATTACTAGTGGAAATTGAATTGTTCGAATCATCTATGGTGCAGTGAAATTACAAATATTATCAAATATTATGGCAAATCCTCTTGCTCTTAACTGTTCATTATATCAATTAATGTAATACCTAGCATCATAATTACTTGCTATATGTTATCATATTAATCATCTCTAACAGTTACACGTAATCAAAAAATAATCTACCCTGCAGCGCATTTCTTGCATCATATTATCTCGCCATTCGTCTGCAAATCGTAATCTAGTTCGCTCGCTCAGCAAAAGCTTTACCTTAACGTTTACCATATTACACAGTATATCATAACTTTTTGGTACTAATCAAATGTCTATATGTATATATTGTAATGTGTTATTAAAACGTCTCTCGGTGCCACTTAAAGTCTACTTATTCGTCCCATTGTTTGCAAATTTGGTTTTCTTAAATATTTCCTCGTAATTTTTCATAGAAAAAAGCAAAAATTATATAAAAAATATCTCTCAGCTAGTCGCCCTGACGGCGCTCATTATACCGACAAGTCTTCAACGTTGCAATCGTCTCAGCATACTACCTATCGTAATCGTCTAGTGTTAGCTATTCGTCTAGTTCGTCCTGAAACTGTAGTGTGGTGCGTGTGTCCTCGTGTAATGTAAGTGATAACTGTAAAAATAAAATGTTAATTCTATGCGCGCGCTCCGTTAACGATCTCTGTTATTGTTTTGCATATTTCATTTCTTTTGGTACGAGCGCGTCGTGCGCGGCGGCGTCAGCTTTGCTGTTGTCTCGGGCATTTAGCGTCGTCCGGAGCGAATCCTCGTTACTAATACGGATTGAACTTATTGCGCTCGGTCTTCAATTTGGAATTCTCTGAGGCTCCCCCCGACGAGCTCAGCCGCGGCGCGTAGCCGCTCTTGTGGCTGCGATGCACTCCGGTGGTTTGCACTGGCGGCGAGCCGCCCGTCTGTGCGCCGAGCAGCTCGGTGAGTCCGCCGAGCGCGCTCAGGCTGGTCAGCGCGTTGAGGGCGCCCGGCTTCGCCAGCAGCTGGGCGAGAGGAATTGCACTGGCCAAGGGGGAGGCGGATGCTTGGCTGGATGCGCCAGTATTCGGGGAGTTTTGGGCCTCAAGGTTAGCTTTCTGCAGCTCAACACTGTGGAGGAAGGAACAACACATAAAAGGAACAAATGTAACATACGCAATCGCTGATTCTGTGTCTTTTCTCTCTCTCTCTCCTCCATCGGTTAATATAAAGCGAACGAAACTGGTCGGTAGAGTTGAGGAAGTTGAAAGTAATACAAATAATACGTGGAACAAATGAAATTTAGTATTAATTGGATCGTGATTTGATTTTGAGCTGACTGGAGGTAACAATAATGATGTGTTATTGAGTCGTATGATGTTGAGCAAATTTAGGAAGCCGATGATGCGCGAAGGTGTTTTACAAGCATCTTGTTTTAGATGGGATACAAAATCATGTCAAGAACACATCATGTGAAGTCACTGTTTTATATTTTCACTGTTTTCATCGTTTGGTCAC
This sequence comes from Ecitophya simulans, assembly GCA_027574965.2. Taxonomy (NCBI): domain Eukaryota; kingdom Metazoa; phylum Arthropoda; class Insecta; order Coleoptera; family Staphylinidae; genus Ecitophya; species Ecitophya simulans. The sequence goes on from JAODGE020028835.1 coordinate 8,185, forward strand.
ATTCACACCCTCACCGTTATCCCCACTCTGATAAAAAGTACAACTAGCGTCGTTTCCGGAGCAAACAGTCAAATAAATGGCGAAATTAATATCGAACAACGCGTCGTCGAGTAAATTGAAACAAACATAATATCACAAGCTATCGCGAGTACCGTTAAATAACGCGCCCCACAATAAACACAAGAAGAAATGAAATGCAGGCGCGAGCGTTAACTCGGTAGATATCGCAGAATAGATCTGTCGATGACCGCTTCTCAGGTTTTTGTTTTGTTGCTAAATTTCAAAAAGAAAAACACAAAATTGTCTCGGCATCTTTCACTTACCTCATGTTGATCAAATACTGCGCGAGTGCGACGCTGTCTGGATTGCCGGAAATGGTGATGGTGCGCTCGGTGACGCCGCTCTCCCGATCGTCGCAGTTTGAGATGCGGATCATCGCTCCGGAGATCTGCCGAATTTCCGCGATTTTCGTGCCGCCCTTGCCAATAACACAGCCGATCAATTCATTCGGAACAGTCATTTCGTGCGTTTGCTGATTGGAGTTCTGCTGATTGCGCGAGTTGGACGTCCGCAGCTGCGATCCGGCCAGGGCGGCCAAAGCTTTAAATAAATTACAACGTCAATACGAATTCCCTTTTATGACAGTGGCGTATTTACCGGCTGGATTTAAACCTCCAGTGTTTGTTGGTGCCAAGCCGCTTAATCCAAGCGCCGCCAAACCGGCGAGCGGATTCTTACCAATCGCGCCCATCTGGAACAGAATTGCGATTCATGCATGCGCATCTTCATGGCGCCTACGACACACTAAGGTCTAAACGTTTAACATCGAGATCACAACACACAAAGTGGAAAAAAAAACATAGAAACCAAATATAACTGTAACGAATTACTTTGAATATAAACATATCCGACATCTTTGAAATTTCCATATTTCTTTTTGCGTACACACAATAATGATTTTTTTAAATACGTAATCGTAAAATGAAAATAACATTTTGTTGAAATATAAATCTTCCCTGATTCCCTCGGCTCATCGCTGTTGTCGTTATTGGTGCCCTCGAATTGAAATGCAGCTTATGAGTAGAATGATGGTTCACAGTCTGGCGTTAAGACTCATGCACCTCATTTCAGCAAATGAATAGAGTAGAAGTGAAAAATGCAAGTTAAGAGTTAGCAACGATTCACGAAAGAAAACTAGCGGCGAGGGTCGTTGCCTGTTCCTGTTCGAAACCGAAATCCACAAAGGTTTGCCAATCGCATAAATACAAACAAAAGGTTCATGCACATTACGCACTACCGAAGTTACGCTTGGGATGATCACAAGTTTCATGCCGATTCGAGAATCGTTCGAGTGACTTTCGATTTTTCGTTAACTGGAATTTGGTGCACTAGTAACGGTTAATGGCGACTACCATTGGCTAGATTTTTGGTCGATCAGATGTTTCGGGGGGCGGGGGCGAGATTTGGTCGAACCTGGGTCTTTGGTTAAGCTGCGTCGTTGTTTGGTTGGTGGTTGAGCGGTTTTGAGATAAGAGAGAGGGCGAGAGGGGTCACCAATACGATCAACTTACATCTGGCATGAGATGCGCGGGCGGCAGGGCCGCCTGCAAGTGTCCGTTCTTGAGCGGCTCGAGCGGCATCAGCGGCGCCACGGCGCCGGCGAGCGGATGGCCGAGGGGCAAGGGCGGAAACGCGCTACTTACGTCTGAGTGCGTCGGCACGGCGTAGTTGCCCTGGATGGTGTACGCCTGCCCACCGGCGAGGATCACGGGCCCGCCGACCTGCGGCTTCGGGCGATAGGGGATGGTGGCGCCCTTCGGCGGAGACTGCGAAGATCGTCGCGTCAGAACCGACCGTCGATAAAAAAAAATAAATACCACGTTGAATATTCACCTCGAGCATCACGTTGCAAATGTGATAGATGCACTGCGTGATCGCCTCGCCGGTGCCCGAAATGGTGACGGCGCGCTCGGTGGAGTTCGGCAGCATGTCGGAAGCCACCTGGATGGAGACGCCGGTCACTTCGCGTATCTCTTTGATCTTGGAGCCGCCCTTGCCGATAAGAGAACCGCACTGACTGGCGGGCACGATGAGGCGCAGAGTGATGGGCGGCCTGGGCACGCCGCCACCGCTGCTCACGCTTCCGGTGCCCGAGTTGATGTCCTGGAATTGGGAACACCACTGACGTGTTCCGAATTTTTAAATTATTGCCCAAAACAGTCAAGGGTAGGAGCATTCATTTTACTGCCAGCCGATAATGGACAACTCACTTCTTCGAACTTCTTGCAGATGAGGGTAAATGCTTTGAAAATGGCGTTTGTGGAGCCAGTTACTGTGACGATGCGTTCGGGACACGATCCGTCGGAAATGTTGATTTTCGCTCCCGACTGAAAATCGCAATAATCAATCAATCACGTAATTTCATTTCTCGAAACGTCGACTCACTTCTTCTCTGAATCGCTTTACGATTTCACCTTTCTTGCCAATAATGCTTCCGACCTCCTGGAAAAATAAAAATAATACGTCAACCATAATAACAATAAAAACGATTGCATTACACTGATAAAACTTTCCACAAGAGTCATTGCGAAAAAAACGCCGAGCACAAGAGAGGCTTGATTAATTGTTATAAATAGATGATTGACCTGACTTGCTGCAAACTAATTCTAAGCAACTCACACTAGATAGGAAGAGACAGTGAAACTGTGACTAATTATAACTGTTGGTATGTAATGCCAGTGCACATTGCAAAGGATTCATTGCATATGACTGCAACTTAAGCCTTACAAATGCAAAACGTAGAAATCAATATCAATGTGCTTGGCCTTTAATCCAACTAGTAGGCAGCAGTGCAAAACATATATTTAAGCACCCTTAATTTGAGTACTTAAAATAGGTTCTGAATAATTTGTGGCAAGCTCCTGCAGTTTTTAAGTGTGCTGACTAATTAGCTCACCCAGGCTGCTTACACTATAAATTTCCATCTAAATGCAGCAAGTGTGAGGCATAAATAAGTGTGGCTCCTCCATAAGATATATTTAACTATCTGTTATATTTGCTCACTTGCATCGGATGCAAGCATCAGATGCCAACAGACAAAATTATCTCATAAATGAGCAAATTAAGGGGCCTGCTGCCTAGTACATACCTTTCCTTGCATAATCAGCCGGATGGTGAGTGTGACATTTGGATCGTCGCTCATCTTGTTTTCCATGTCCATCTTTGTGGTTGCAAGAAGATTGAAGCTGTTGCTGCCCTTGTTACTGTGGTATCGGAGGAAGGAGGTGTAGATCTGCAACATCAACAAATGTTCAGTAGTCGTAAACATGTGTAATCGTACTGAAACAAATGAATCACTATGATTCACACAATGCTAGCAACGCGCGTTTGGCGTGAACTTTAAATCCTCGAGGCTGGCCTTTTACTTGCAGAAAATTGCGAGGAACCGCATTTGTTCATAGGTCAACGTGCCTGGCGATGTCGTATGCGCGTTTCGACAAAGCGTCTTGCGAACTCTCGCCGATCGCGACCCTAACCACGGCCGCGAGCGGTCGTCGTACGCTTCTACGCTTTGCTAGTCGCTTTCGATTGTTTTTCGGACAAACTGCAACCGCTGCCGGTGGTTTACTTACGTGGGGGGTGATCCGGGAGTAAAAATAAAACAAAATAGCGCACGAACGCTACCTTAGCAATGCCGAATGTGTGCACGTGCGCGCTGCATTTGACTATGCCGTAGCCCCGCTCGCGTTCAGAGGCATCGACCAAGCGTCGCTGCATCGGCGGCCATTACGTGCGCGTGAGTTGCGCGCCGTGCATCGCGTCTACTGCGCAACGCCGGCAACCCAACGTACACTATAATCAGCCGTTTGAATTTTGCAGTCGGGCACGATTCAAACGATTTAAACGCTTTACGATACCACTTTAACAAAAAATTCGAGTTGAGGCTCTCAATTGAGTGATGGGACATGGAAAGCTTGTACATTGATGTTCGATGTTTTCATCATTCGAAATTTTCAGAATTTTCAGAATTTTCAGAGCAATAAGTAGAATTTTATTTAGTAAAATTTTGATGTTTTTATAATATTGATGTCCCACATGATTGGTCTCTGTTCGAAATATAAAATTCGTCGAATCGACGATCGATTGACGGAGGTAAATAATTCGAGCGGCATAAACCTACGCTTATTGTCGGATTAATGCAAACGCAGGATTTCTACAAGCGTAATTGAATAATTGCATATTTCTAATTGAATTGAATCGAATTGTTAACGATGTCGTTAGAAGCGAAATTAAATGTAACGAACATGGCATAACGGTAGATCCGAGGGCGGCGCGCGTATGTGCAAATTTCTGATAACATTCATCGTGGCGCGCGCGCGCTCGCGAATTTCCAGCGCGTTTTCCGGGAGACAACGAGAGTTTCGAACGCGACCGGCGCGGGATAATTGGCAAATCTAATTATACTCACTTGGCTGCACGACGGCGCGTCGCGTGCCGCCGGCGCGAGAGCCAAACGTTAAACAAGCAAACAAACGAGCGGAAAAAAAGCCAATCCGAGCGTATAGCGCGAAGCAAGCGCGAACTCGTCGATGGCGTGACAACGTGCCTCCAATTCGCGCAATTAGATTAGGCCGCCACCATTCGACGGGCGTGCAGTCGGTTAACCGTTTACTTTAAGTATATTTCGCGCGCTAAACTTGTTTGTCCTATGCGGGGATGCGTTAAACGGCGGTGGACGTAAGAGCTCGGGCGAGAATTGGCCGGAAACGCGCGGGAAATCGGAGCTCATCCGTTTTGCCGGCAAAAACGCTCGTGCGCACATTCATTACATGCTCGTTAAACACGCTCAACGC
>JAODGE020028846.1:0-23989 GCA_027574965.2 Ecitophya simulans
CCCCCATTGCACACTCGTGACCCTTCGTCACCCCACCACCACTACAACCACCACAGCCATGAAGTCAACATCAAACGCACGACTCGCGCTATCCCCGAATTCCTCATCGGATGCCAAAGCCACGATTGCTAGGAGCACACACAAGCCCGTTGCCACCCGCGACGCGAGAACAGCAAGGCAGATGTGGCAACCACAACAGAGGGCCCGACTTATCCCGAAGGACATGCACGATGCCCTCCGGCAGACACGTCAGCCTGAGACTGCCTTCACCGACAGCTACGAGCGCCTTGTGTTTTACCCTGAGGATCTCGCCCGCGCCACCCACGAAGCTGAGAGGGACGAAGCCGACGACGGGCCGTCACCACTAGTTCCTCTCGGTGGAGGGGGCCCGCAGAAAAACAAACTCATTGGACTTAATCTTGGCCTGACCGGGTCTGACCTCAATGCTACACTCACTGGAACGCTGCGGCACCGCCTTCACACTTCACACACTGAGAGCGGCGGCTTTGATGGCACAACGATGTCCGGGTGCGTCAGTAAGATAACGGTTACTGATGGTAGAAACCTAAACGACACGCTTGGCCGTGGCGACCGCGCAGCGATGCTGGCGGCTGCGGAGGCCACCATGGATGAGACGCGGCCCAGCAGCTATGCCAGCGGCACGTCTGCATTCTCACACCCGCACCACCCGAAGAGGGACCCACTCGTAGCGGCACCCGTCGGCGCTGCTAGTGCCCTGCCGGGCCGCGAGGGTGTGCCGGTGCTGCCAACTATTCTCGCCGGCGTCTCTCAGGGCCCGAATGTGACCATAGACTCCATTCACGACCTGAAGGCGACTCTGCAGGGACCCCAGTCAGGGAGCCCGCTTCGTGGATTGCTGCGCACTGCCAACCAGAGAGGCAAGACCACACTTGGTGTGACGGAGGAGCGGACGGCGACCTCACTCGCTCCGCCACGCACGCAGGCGGCACTGGCGCGGCTGTATCGCAATGGTGGTGTCGTAGGCGCTGGTGTGTCACTGCTTCAGCAACAGCTGGAACAACAGCAGTCAGGCATCATTCCAGCAGCCTCGCTGCGATGGGAGCCACTCACCACGGATAACCTCTCCCGTCGCTTTGGGGTTCTGTCAGCACTGACTTATCGGGTGGAGCAGCTGTCATGGATCTCGTGCATGTCAGTGTGCTCCTCTGCCAGCTCACTGCTCCGGGATGACGGAAACCCGCAGGCGTCGTCCAGGGGCTACATCGATGACCTCAACACACCCGCCTCTGTTGTACAGGGGATGACAGAGAAGGCAACCGCAGTGACTCCGTCTTCACGAAGTCTTCTTCCTGCCGTACCAACGCATCAAGTCGACCGGGACAAGAGCGCCGCGGCGAGGTGGGGGCCGAACAAAGATGGGGGTGCAGCGAAGCCTCAGTACCCCTCTGGCGCGCAGGTGGTGGCTTCCGCAATCAAGGCCGCGTCGCAGCTTCTCCGCGAACGAGTGAGGGACCGCGAGCCCCACTCAAAGCTCTTTGCCAGCATCCGGCAGTGGTGTGACCGCACCACGCTGACCCCCCTCGCTGCCCCTCAGACTATCCCCGCAGGGCCCACCACTGTGGGGCGGATAGAGGCGTACGGTCGTGCCGCCCCACCACCGCCGGTGTTGCTATTCGAGGATGATCCTAGCAAAGGTCATGACAAGGCCATTCAGCGCGCGCTAGAGGAGGAGGAGGAGATCCGAATGCAAAATTTCCTCAATCTCCGGCGCAAAGACCGTGTGAACAGGAACAAGCGACTGACGCTCTGCGGCAACTCTTCCCTGCGTGGTAGTATCAGCAGTAGCAACCACGACGGTGGCGGGGCCGCGTGCGAGGCACCGCTTCCTGATCCTTCCTGCAGTGTACGGACACTTGGGCTTGACGCACATAGACAGCTCTGCGCCTCCCTGGATACCTGGGGAACGAGTGAAACGTTCTCCGGCGCGTCCGGGTTCATTGGTGCCAAAGGCACACCGGCCCTCTTTGGTGGGGTCCTTGCTGTTGTTGCTGGTGCGGCGGCGGCACCAACACAGCGGCTGGCAGATGGGGCCGGTGTTGGAGGAGAAATAGCTGCTGAGGCGCTGCCCTGTGGTGATGAAGGGGACGTGGAGGGTGTCGGGCGCAGACCGCGATCCCGTGCAGCCGCCGCGGCGTTTACCCCGATGGAGAAGGAACTGGTGGAGTTTTTGGTCTTCACGGTACTGAGTGGCCTGGATGCCGACCCTAGGCGGCTGAAGCACTGCCTAGAGAGCTGTGCGAGCGGTGGCGGGGGGCTGTCTTTATCATCACGGAAGGTCTCCTCAGCAGTGACTGAGGAAGCCAACAGCACCGCTGATCCCACGACGATGGCAGCCGAAAGTTCCCGAGATGCCATCCTCAAGGGCACATTAACTACGAAGGAGATCTCTGCCATGTACACAGAGAGCCCATACCAAAGCAACGACCTCTTCGCTCTCCGTAACCTGAACGCTTCCATCCTATCTGTTACGCGGGCGCAGCAAGAGGTTGAAGAGGAGGAGGAGGCGAGGATAACGAAATCGCCACCAGCGAGGGCTGAAGGACCGTCGCTCTGCCTTAGCAACATTGCTCCTCCGCAGTCCCTCGCTGCGCTCCCACTGCAGCTCACCTTCACTGCTTTTGCATCAAACCAGTACCGGGCCAGTGATGATAATACAACCGACGTCTCCGCAGCAAAGCCTCTTGCTACATGGAACACCGACGTGGATGCAGTGGAGCTGGTGTCACGACTGCCTGCCGATGCGGTGCGGGCGCTGGTGGAGTGCGGTAGAGCTCACCCACAGAGCGGCCACAGCGCATACTACTTGCCCAACGTACCAAACTGGTGCAAATCGGCCTGCAAGCGCGTTGTCATGGAGATAGCCGTTGCCAGCGCTCCTATCGGTGGCAGCGTGGAGGAGACGTCTTCTTCGCCACTGAAGAGTAAACTGCCATCGCGGCACGGCCGCACCGCTCCCTCGGCTGAGAGTGAGGCGGCCTCCTCGTTCTTCTCGTCAGCTGCCACCGCACCGCCGCGGACATATCAGCTCACCGGCTTCGCTGTGGATCTGGAAGCTGCGGTGGACCAGAGTCACTGGCGTGTACAAAATATGAAGGAGGTGGCCAACCGCTTTGTGACGGATATTTGGAACCTCAGGAGAAAGGAGCAGCACATGCAGAAGCACCTGGAGGTAGAGGAGGCGGGGAAGGAAGGGTGTGACCTCAATGCCGCACTCGGCGATGCAGCGATGGAGACCGAATTGTCTGCTAGCAAGAGTGCCAGCTTCACTTCCTTGACTGTGCGACAGACCAGCCCACTTACACCCCCTGTCGATGGTGATGCGCCAGTGAGCCCTCTAAGGGTGGGGCGAATCCCCTGTGCCCCACTGGAGCGCTCCTGCTACGTGCTTGACATGCAAAATCTCTATATCATGGCCACGCTCGCCACGGAGGAGATCGACTCCACATTTATGCCGCGTCTGCGCAAGTTACGTGGCATGTACAGGGAGCTCTGCTCTGCAGCTGACGATCCACCCGAGATATCGGGTAGTCCGCGGCGGCGCCAGAGCAGCGGCGCCAGCACTGCAAGTAGGGCCCCCAGCTCCAACAACGCGAGCACTGCCACTGCAGGTGTCGGCTCAGCGCGCCCGGAGCGGCGGCAGCTGTTGCACTCAACAAGAAAGTCCGATGCGTTTTCCACACGCTCATGCGACACCTCTCCCGCCCCTGGCAATGGAGGAAAGGCTGCCACCGCGTCACTGCAGCCAGAGGACGGGGGCGCTGCCAAGAGGAAGGCGTCGGGTATTGGTGGTAGCGGCGGTGTGGCGGTGTCACTGAAGCAGTGGGTGCTGCTAAAACGCTTGTTGGACCTGGAGTCTGAGTACGCACAAACAGCCTGCACCACCTTCCACAACGAGGACGCGATTCGCCGCTTTAACGACCACGTTGTGCCATATAACATACACCAGGAGGCACAACGCCGCATCTGGGGCCCGATTTACCACAACAGCCTGCACATTTCCTATCTTATTTGTCGTTACCTTTCCATTTATGGACTGAAGGGGCTCCCCGAACACTACATTGCATTGCTCCACCCCGTCGCGCTTTTTGTGGGCTGTGTTGGGGGGAACCGCGAAATGCGACTCAAGATCCCTGAAATCATTCTGGAGATCGTAGAGCGGGGTAAGCGGGTGCGACTGACAGTGGAGGCGCTGCCGTGGGAGACGGAGGGAAAGAAGCTGCTGGAGGAGGCAGCGCAGGCTGCCCTCCAGAAAGGTAATCCATCCGAGGTCGTGTCCTGCTTGGCGACGGAGGAAGATGTTTTGGGCATCGCCTTGGCTGCTGTTGAGCTGCCCCGAAACTTGTATATTGATATCCCACCACTTTGTGGGAAATACGGGGAGCGCACCATGGATTGACAGTAGCCACATAGTGCAAGGTACACGTCACATCACACAATGGCAACAGACCACGTGAGTGTGCATGCATGTATATAGTCAGGTTAGTTTCTCTTTCGTCTTGCTTATTTCTGAAATCACAAGTTAGAATTTTCTCTCCTTCAGCGTCAGTGTAGCTTCATGTTTCCTGTTCTTTTTTTTTTCGTTCGCTCCGTGTTCTTGTGAGCATGTGCATTGCCAATCTGCGCTTGCGATATTTTTTACGCTTGCTTTTCTGTGTGCGTGTGTCCATCTTTAGTGTAAATCACCTGTCTTCCCTCTCTACCCCTCACGCTTGGAGAAGCGCTACCCACTTTATCACTGCTTGCGTGAAGCTGTAAGAATGAGGTCACATCACCGTGTTTATGCTACCTTGCAGCTCTACTAAGGATTCCATTTTCCTCGCTTCTCTTTGGCGGAGACATGCAATCTTTTTGTTGTTGTTGTTGCTTATCTCAATTTACTGTGATTGCAGAGATAAATCTCAATCTGTACAGGAAGCAGCTGGAGAGAATAGGGGAAGTTAAGCGGCTGGGAGAGGGCATCGTCCACAGGAGGGAGGGGAGGGGGAAAGTCATCTCCTATGCGTACATACACCCAAGCGGACTCGTTTTTTTTTATTCTAATGCTCTCGTCGTCGAGCATTCTGTGCGCGATGCGGCGAGCAATGCCATCATTGCGCCACGGCATCTCCAGGGAGGCGAGAGAGAACTACACACGGCTTGCCGAGCTGCTGCGGGAGTGCCCTGCACCCATGAGAGCCGAGATGCTCGGGCTCGTATCGTCCATACGCCACGACACGAAGAGCTCCTCCCAGTGGTCCAGCGCGTCGGCCGACATGGACGACGACTGCGGTCGTGAGCGGAGCTGGCGCTACACCCCCGGCGTGGTGGCGGAGGTGGATTACCTCAGCGGCCCTGAGGCGCAGGCGCGTGGGCAACAGCGCAGGGACACCAGCTGGGCTCGCAATGTCTCCACTGTGCCACTGCTTCAATGCCCCTTCTGCGTCGGCAGGGAGGCTCAATTACAGAGGTGTGAGAAAAGCGAGGAGAGACGACATGCCGAGAACTCAAGGAAGCTCTCTGAGGAGGTGGCCGAGGATGCGCCGATGCTGCAGTGCTCGCCTTCCTCGCGGCGCAGGTCTCCGTCAGACCCAGGATGCTGGTATACGCCGTACGAGATGATGTCTCACCTCAATCGCAGGCACCCCCACCAAGGGTTCGCCCCGCAGGAGTTGTCTCGATTCAACGCTATGATAACGGAGAGGGTGGCGTTGCGCTGCTGCCCGCGCGACATGCGACATCCCCTTCGCAGCGCCGACTCTCGTGAGCGGAACTCCACCACACCCCCTCCTCCTTTCCGTGTGATCTTACTCTTAGACTCCGCGAATGTTGAGTACGGCCTCCCAGCTTTGCTTCCACAGATGTTGCAGTCCACCGAAGGCGTGCAGTTCTTTCGGAGTCACCCAGTTGCCGTGTGCTGTGTGACGGAGCTGATAATCCCGCCCATTGCCAATGTACTGCACGGGGCCTTTCAACTGGCCCAGCTGGGGCCCTACTCAGACTTTTTTCCCTTCTACGCAGTCAACCGTCTCGAGTCTGGCGACTTGACCACTGCCTCCATAGTAGGGAGGCTGAGGGAGCGTGCGGGGAGGCATTGCCCCCCGATTGTGTTGATCACGATGGATGCACAGCAGCGGCTGTGCATGACGGCCTTGTACGGAGGTGCTGCACCATCGCTCGCTGCGAGTGGGTCTATCGTGCCGCTACGGAACCTGCGCCTCACATCCGTACTTGGCTCCCTCAAGTCTGCCGTGGACGGCAGCTGTGGCATTTAGTGCATCATGGGGTTCCTGTCTGGCATTGGCTATCCGCGTTTTGTCTAGTTTTCTCCCGCGCATGCACAAAAACCAAAAGCGACCTTCACGAAGCACACCCCAGTGACTGAGCGACATCTGTGAGCTCTCTTTCGGCCTTAGATGTATATATATTGTTACCTCATCATTCAATTCATGATTCTCTCCGTTCTTCTCTATTGCTGCCTCATTTTTTTTTATGTGTTTGTCTGTTTGTGTGTATGGTACTCCCTCACACGTCATCCCACACCTCTACCACCTACTAATATCGTCGTGACTATTTTTGCATTGTTAGTAGTTTAGAAAGGAAAAGGGAGAAAATAACAATAACCGAGTATATCGCTTTCTTTGTCGCACCTCATCTGCAAGCATGCTGCGCCGTACCTCCGCTGGTCTCTTCCGCCGCACTCCCGCCCGCCTGAGCGGTGGTGAGCTCTACCACCCCCCCAGGCTGGAGGACGTGCCTCCGTCCAGTGGCACTAAGGGCTTCTTTGGCGCATACACCAACGGCAAGGAGGTATTCCGCCTCATCGACATCAAGTGGATGATGAACCGCGCTGTGGAGCTAGGCCGCGAGCACTACATTGCTGCCCCGACTCTCTATATGTTCCTTTTCATGTTCTGCTGGAAAGGCTTCTGCATCATGCGCTACGGCGACGGCAAGCCCCCGCGCGTCGTGGATTGGAACACTGAGGAGTGCGGCTCCCTCCCTCAGGGCTTCCAGTCTACTAAGGTGACGAAGCGCGTGTAAGTGTCAGGGAATCAGCGCACGCACACACGCGCGAAAGAAGGTGAGTGAAGAGCAATCTGGACGGTGCTTTGCTTACCCATCGAACGATTTCTTTTGCTGATACTATAGGCTATTGTGGAGTCTCGACCCACCCACCTGTGCATCGGCAGAGGCTCTCGTCGTAGGTGCGTGTCTGACTACCGTTGTCTTCTTTCATCTTAGTAGGAAACTAAGCATATATATATATATATATATATATATATATATGAATGAGTGCACGTGCTGTGTGTACGCATGTTCTGGCAGCGAGTACTCCATACCGATTTAAACTGTTCAGCCATCCATCCTATCCGCTTCTTGTTCTTTGTCCAGCGAAGCAGTTATCTGGAGGGGAAGAGGCGGCGAGGTGGTTGGGGACAGAATGACAGTACTGAGACGCCATGGGTAGTAAAGCACGCAATTAAGTATCTATATATTTGTTAGCGAATACCAGTTTTTTCAATGTTGCTGTGCGTGTGTATGTGTGCGTACACTGATGTTTGCTTTCTCTTTTTGCTTATTGTAAAAGGTGGGCGACGGAGATCACTTTACCCACAAGCAACTTGAGCCAGCACTTGCACCAGTCAACATGACGAAAGAGAAAAAAAATGGTCTATAAAGGGGAAGTTCCGTTTGTACGTAAAACAGCAGTCTATCTATTTAGGGGAGTACACAGCCTATAGGTGTATTGGATACACTACATAAACCTGCTGCACAATGGAAAAGAGGAAAAGGGTATGGCTTTGAGGTGCACCGCTGGTGCTGCACCTTGCTATCACTCTGTACTCACACTACTTGGCAAGCGCGTAGCGGCCTTTGCAGTACTGAGTCGATTACCTACTGCCCACTCTGTAATAGCATCTCTGCTTTCATTCCACTCACCGACGCTTTTCTCTTTCTTTTTAGAGTACTTGATCACAATAACTGTTATAGCTTTTATAGTACCTCATCAGCTACAGTTGCTTTTCTTTTCCCTTTCCCTTTCCCTTTGCCGTTCACTCTCTGCTACTGCTATATCCTCCTCTTTGCTACCATAGAAACTGTGCGAGTACAGGAAAAGGAGGTATAATTAAGGGTGCGCAGCCTTTTTGCTGTAGGTTAGATTTTGCTTTTGCCAAACTGTTTGCTCCCACTTCACCAACGCCCCAGCATTTACTGCCTCTACCGAAGTAATCAAAACTATTTGCCCTTTCTGTTTGAAATAACAACAACCTTTTTTTACTACTGCACGAAATGCAGTACAACGACCTCGCTGCGGCAGATCTCACCCCACTAAAAGACGAACTCATTGACACGGTGTCGGCGTGTTTGATTAGGGAACCGCGATACGAGTCAGTCAGCGTAACACGAGCTGCATCCTGTGACCTTGAAAGAGTACCCACGAAGTCCTTCAATGGCGACAGTGCCACCGCGACCATAGACGGCACTGAGGCCGACGTAAAGCCAGCATCTGTTGCCGCGTCGTCCTCGCGGAAGCAAGAGAAAGCACTCGCAGGACCGCTGCCCGAAGAGGATCCCATCACCCGCATCCGTGCCCTCGCTCATGCCATCAGCGCACACGATGGTGAGTTTGTACTGAAGCTCGCTTTGTACGTGCGCCACGCCCTGGGCATCCGCAGAACAGCCAACTTCCTTACTGCCCTTTGTTCTCGGGAGGCAAAGTGCTTGCCCTTTCTTCCGTACTACTCGGGTGCCATTGTACAACTCCCCTCTGACTGGCTCTCGGTGGCGAACTACGCTTACTTTTTTGATAGCGACGTCGAACACACACGGCTTGACAAGGCGCCATTACCTCCATCTGCCAGTATGCCTGCGGCAGGCTTACCTGAGAAGACGCTCAGTCACTCGAAGGTGAGTCAGCAGGCTAAGTCCATGGACCGGGCCTCATCCAGGTCCCCTCTACCATTGAGAGCCGCTCGCTCGGCACATGTGCAGCCACCCAAGATGCCAACAGTGGAGGCACCCCGTCTCCCTAATGCATTACGACGCAGTCTGGTGGCTTGCTTCGCGAAGTTCGACGAGTTTTCAGTGGCCAAGTACAACAACGAGGGGGCAGAGAAGAAACGACGGTGGAGGGACAAGATGAGGGCCAAGCGGCTTGAGGCAGACGTCGATGAACCCGATTCAGATGTCGAAAGCGGCGAGGACAGTGTCCACACCGCTCCAAAGCAACGGCCAGCGAAGGCAGAGCGCAAAACCTTTACATTCAAGCAGCTTGTCCGGATGCTTCACATCAGCTCCCCTCCATATACTGTGTGCTGCCTGCTTGGGAGGCGTTACCCGGACTCCGCGGAGGCATTCACGAGCTTGGGGTTGCACCAGGGAGGTAGGGAGTTTGATCCAACCCTGTGTGGGACCCGTATGCGCTTGCCGATCCCAGAGACCTGGGAGACACGCATTGCCAGGGACGGCAACACTGGGGCTGTGTGGGACGATCTGGTATCGCAGCGCAAGCTTCCCTTTATGGCCACGCTGCGCAACCTCCGTAACTTACTGAAGCACTGTTGCTCTGAGAGCACGCACGCTTCCGTACTGCAGCGCCTGGCATCCGAGGACCAGGTCGCGGGGAGTCGGCAGTTTCCATATCGCTTCTATAGCGCGTACGAGGTGGTCAGGTCTGTCATTGGAGACTATAAGCTGCTCATGACGGAGAAGAAGAAGAGGGAGCTTGCACCGCGGAGGCGGGGGCAACCGAAGCCGAAGGCCCTCTTAACCGAGGAGGAATTCGTCATTCGTCGCCGATGCAAGTTTGAGGAGCCGTTGATACGGCTTGCTGTCTTGGAGGATCTCGTAGAACGGTACACCAATGTACTGGACAGGGCGGTTGCGATTTCCACCACTCTGAACATCATTCCAATGAGGGGGACCTCCATTGTGATTCTGCACGTACAGGACTCCCTTGAGCATAGCATAAGTGCCTCATGTGGTGGGGCCGTTGGCTCCCTGCGTACGAAGCTGGAGGTGGCAGCCCTTCTCATGGCAATGATGTCGCGCGCATGTGAGGACTGCACCATCATTCTCCACCACACCGCTGCGGACAAGGTGATCAACACCGCAGAGCTCCGGAGCGAGAGTCTGCTGGATGACGTGAGGCGCATTGTTGACATCTGTAAGGAGCTACTCGTACTTGACAATGGCCCGGCTGAGGTGGCGTGCTTTCCTTACTGGTACCTGGATCAGGTGGTTGAGCGCCGCTCCACTGTGGAATCGCTTGTGGTGATTGACGAGGGCCATCACACCTACTCCTCAATGAATTTGGGTGCGCCGTCGCTCGGTGACCTGCCCGTCTATCTGGCCCGCATGCGGCGCACAAGTTGCGAGAGTATGATCTTCCTTGGCTTGAGTATTTCCCCGCAGCCATCGCACCGCAACAAGCGCAAGGGCACTACGGTCCGGGAGCGCTATTCTCACAGAAATGATCTTCTTCTTACCGGGTTCAGCGACTCTGTGCTGCGGCTTGTGGCGGAGCGCTTGCATGGTGGGCCACGCTCGTCGGTGGAGCGCGCCGATGTGACCTACAACGTCAACCGCGCCTCTGCCAAGCGGCAGCACTTCAGCGTGGACGAGACTCGACGCACTCTCCGCGCCATTAGGGCTATCGAGCGGGAGCACCGCGACTACGCAGCGGCAGCCCTGCCTTCTGTGCTGAGAGACGGCAAGGGACCAACCGGCGGTTACCATCTGCAGTCCACAGTCTCCGTGGGCTTCAACTCCGAGGGGGATGGCTTGACAGCGTCGGAGTCTCTGAGCGCACTGGGTGGCAATGCTAAAGATAACGAGCGTGTAGTCTCAAACGTCGCCATCAGACTTGGCGGAGGAGGCAGCGGCTTGCTTGGAAAGCCCCAATCAGAGGACCGGATGTCGCTCCAGAGGCCGCTGGAGTTGCCATCACTTAACGCGGATGGAAGCATTCTATCAGGGTACCCATTTTGTGACGTATCGGCGCGTGCCCTGGCCTCAACAGCTGCTGGCTCCACCTTCGTTGATAGCGCCTCGTCACTAGGTGCGGAGGCGAAAGCCATGGAGAACTCAAAGGGGAGAGACAGCTCTGCTGATCTGGAGGAGAAGGACGTGCGACGGGGCGGGAGTGTGTCCGTCGTCATACCCTCCTCTGGTGCAGCGGGAGGCATGACGCAGACATTCGCCGCAGCTGCAGCCCTGGCACGTGCATCGCCAAGCTGTCGACTGCTGTCGTCCTACCGCGAGTGCCGTTTCTTTATTTCCTCCACCTTCCTCGACATGAACAACGAGCGCAACGCCCTTGTTCTCGACGTGTTCCCGCGGCTGCGACGGTGGGCCTCTGAGAGTGGTCTCAAAGTGACCCTGCTGGAGGTGGATCTGCGCTGGGGAATCACGGAGGCCGCCACTGCGGAGAATCTATCTACCTCGGTGTGCCTCAACGAGGTGACACGCTGCGCACCATTTTTCATTGGTATGCTTGGCGCCCGCTACGGCTTCTGCCCGTCTCCGCTGCAGGTCGTACCAAGCGATGATGTGTGCCCGGACGACTACGAGTGGATGCGGGACCTCCCCGCGTCGATGGATGGGCATGTGTCCGTGACCGAGCTGGAGATGCGCCACGGTATCTGCACTGCCCGCAGGAGGCTAAGGGCGGACCAGCCTCCGAGCGTGGTGTTTTTCCGAAGAGAGTACACACCGCTCATCCAGTCACTGCCAACGGATGAACAAAGGGCCGTCTACCAGTCCGACGCCCCGACGTCCGCTGAGCGTATTGCGCGACTGGAGCAGTTCATTGAGTCAGAGAGCGGGGTGCCGATCATCGACTACAAGGCAACCTTCATGGCGGACAGCACCGCCGCGCGCCCCAGCGCTGCCGAGGTTGCGTTTCCCTCGGCCGAGGAAGGGGGCCTGGGGTCGTGGGGGGTGCGCCGCGCCGACCGTGCTACCGTTGGCCCCTTAGCTGCGGACGGCACACTCACTCTGCCGTCAGTGTCGAGCATGCAAACTTCCAAGCTGGTTAGGCCACCCTTTGCCGCAAAGACGCTCACCTCCCAGGACGTTCTGATCGACATGAAGGACTTCTCAACGAAGGCCTTCTTTTCCCTCAAGGCGATTGTGTGCAACGTGTGTGGGGTGCCGTTCATGCCTAGCATACCCGCCCCTGCGATACCCACCGCCCTCGTCACCACCGTCGCAACCACAAAGGCAGCGTCAGCGGCCCGCAATAGCGAGCCGCAGTCCGAGACGGAGACGCTGTGCGATTCCAGAAGAGCGATGGGGACCGCTGGACCAGACGGTGAAATGCTTAAGGAGGCGGGGCCCACGCAATTCTACTCCACGTACTATCGCGACATGCGCAACTTCATGACCGACCTGCTCAAGACGTATGTGGCGCCGCACGGGTTCATTGAGGACCTCGCCGCTTTTGCATTGACCGGAGTGATGGGTGGCATGGATCAGGATAGAAACGAGAGCAGCAGAGACCATGGTGATGGTTCTACGGAGAGTCGCGATGCCACCAGGTTATTTGATGATCGCGCTAGGGCTGAAAACAGAAGTGACAATGGGGGCGAAGCGTGGCGTCTGACAGCCACTGGCGCTGGGGCAGCTCAGGCCCGTGAGCTGGAGCTGGATGTCATTGCTGCCACTACCAACGTACTGGTTCTAGAGGGTGAGGATGGTGATGGCAAATCATCGGCCCTCGCTGCCCTCACCCACCACCTGTTTGAGTATGCACAGGACAGCGTGCGTGTTGTGTACTACGCCACACAAGCCAGCGATGGGACACTCCGCAGCCTCGTGCTGTTCCTTGCACTCACCCTTGTGTACAGAGTTGACCTGGACGACGAGTTTGTTTTTTCCGAGAGCGACACCGCATCGAACTTACTTCAGATACTCCCTCGCATCTATGACGTGATCAAGAAGCAGCAGGTACCGGTGATTGTCTTACTGGACGGATTGGACGGCTCACTTGAGAGGGAGGAGATTCAGCGCAACCTTGGCCGCCTGGTCAGCTCAGCGGCGGCTCCTGAGGTGCGGTTTATCCTCTCTGCCACCCCATGTTCCGCCATCACGAACGCCCTTATGACACGCGTCCCACCGGCGCGCGTGGTTTCTATTCCAGAGCTGGATGTGGCCGAGCGTGCAGAGCTGATCCGCCGGCACCTTGCGGCGTACGGCAAACAGCTCCAGGAGACGCTGGAGATTAATGAGATCAGGTGCCTCCTAGGCAAGCGTGAGGCCTGCCACGCTGCATACATCACTGCCTCACTTACGTGGCTGCGGCTCTTCAGCACGTTCCATACCCTGCGCAGTGACATCGCGAATCTCCCCGGCACAATCTCCCAAGTGTACAGTAGCTTCTTCATGGCACTGGAGCGCCTCTTTGACCGCACCACCTGCAGACTTGTGCTCACGACACTGTACATTTCCCAGGCCACCGGCGGCGTGATGGAGTATAACCTGTACCGTCTCGTGTCCAACGTAGCCGTGGCCTCACGTGTGGTGGCGCTGCTCAGTGGAACCTGCCTGAGGGTCTCCCGGGGCCGCATTACACTGAGCAGCAGCTCTTTTGAGGCCTCCATCGCCTCTACCTACCTCCCCCACGCTTCCGACCGCGTGGCGGCGTATGAGAATCTCCTCACCGCCGAGCTTCTCTACAGACCTCTGGGGCCCGCTCTCGACAGCAGCGAGAACCGCTCCGCGCTTCGCACTGTCGTGGACTCCATCCGCTGCAGCGCACAGGACCCTGCGTACAAGTGTGTGTTTAAGCCCAACCGCTACTCCTCGCGTGAGCTGTTTGGCCTGCTCCTGTCCTCCCTGCACGCGAACCGACACGATGTCTTAATCTCACTGGCAACATACCTCCCCTTTGTGGAGAACCTACTCACAGGCCCCAGCTCACTGCTGCAGCGTTTCATCAGTTTCCTGTTGCACGCCAGCACAGTGGGCAAGCTCAACGAATCGAAGCTAATGCCCATTGCCCAGTTCCTACAGCGACACTACCATCAACTGTTGCTCCGTCCCGAGTTGATCTACCAGTGTGTCCGCAACAGCCCGAGTTCCTTTACCGCTCTCAGCAAGTTCATCTCCGCAGACATGACCAGGGCCATTGCCGAGCGCACGCGACAGGAGCAGATACCCCATCTCGCTGACAGCAGCGGCGTCGCTGCCGATGCGGACGACTTGGATGCACCAAAAATACCGGATGAGGTGACTAGAGTCGCAGATCTTGACAAGATCATGATGCTTGCTGGCGCCGGGAGCGTTGGCAGTCATGTCTTCACTGAGGCTGACGGCATGCTGCGTCTCTCCGAGACTGCACTCACAAGGCCGCATATGAGTGGGCCAATGCATGGTGATGTGTGCCAGGGCAGTGTCGTTGCCCCCGCTGGCGTTGGCGCTAGCACAGGCGGCCCAACGAAGCACTGTGCCAACTACTGGGTGCGCTGGGCGAACATCTCTCACCATGGCAGCGAGGACCGGATCTCTACCTTCAGCCCATCTTCACACGCGATCTTGTGCATGGCAATCAGTGGGTCGAACCGGTATGTTGCACTGGGCTGCAGCGACTTCATGGCACGCGTGTCGCCGCTTGAGTCGCCTGAGCAGGCCACGTCACACCTTCGACACAGCGCTGCTGTTACGGCGGTGGCATTTGTTTCTCTTCGTGACGACGTGCTCGTGACGGGATGCGAACGTGGTGTGCTGTACGTCTGGAGTTTGCGGGACAACTCACTGTTGCAGGTCGCGACATCGCACCGGCGACGCATCACCGCGATCGCGTGCCATCCGACAGAGCCATTAATCTGCACTGGCGGGCACGACACCTACACTATCCTTTGGGATCTCCTCGGCACGACATCCAACCTGTCCGTTCTGCGGGCCGAACACAAAGAGCACGTCAAGAAATCACGCCCGTGGCAGCGACTGCTCAGCCACGCCGGCGTTGACATTGGTAGTGACGCTCCATCGCTAAAGCGGGGGGCTGGAGAACGCGCTGGTGGTGGCGGCACCAAGCACAAGCAGTGTGATGGGGTGAGCGGTGTGCTAAAGCCGGCGGAGATTCTGCGTCATCACAGCTCCCCAGTGTCGACCGTCGCCTTCCATAGTAGCGGTACCATCATCGCCACTGGCTCCTGGGATGGAAAGCTGTACTTCACAGACCTCGGTCACTATCGCGAGCCTTCGAGCGTCGTGGGATCCCGGCCTGCGACTAGGGAGCTCCCTCCAATAGAGGAAGCCGCATCTTTGCTGGCGATGCCATATGTGCACCAGTGCGTCACCGTCGGGCCGCCTATCCGAGTGGCGGTGTTCATGCCGTCACTGATGGTAACCTGTGTGGTGGGCATGTACGACGGTGCGGTGGCACTGGTGGACTATGTGTCTGGCGCTGTGCTAGCCACGCTTCGCGGTCTGCACTCCTCCCCGCTCACCAGCATCAGTTGCTCTCCAGATGGAAAGTTGCTTGCCACTGCGGACGAGCTTGGTGTGCTGCGGCTGAGCTATGCAGGCGTGACTGGGACCCCACTGTGCACGCTCAACGGGCACAGGGGTGCGATTAGTGCCGTGCAGTTCCTCTCAGATGACTCCTTCGTGCTGTGGTCCAGTGGGGTGGACAAGTCTGTGCAGACCTGGTCCATCCACGCCGACGAACCTCCAGCGCTGCCAACCTCTCACTCCACTACTGTCACATGCCTAGCGGTGGCGACCGACAACTCCCTGTTAGTCACCGGATGCGCTGATGGTGCTGCGTTTGTGTTCTCGCACCACGAGTCGGACGTTGGGCGGCTGGGTGGACAGCCCACTGCATCCGAGGAGGCTCTCCAGCCTCACTTCACCCTCGCGCATGATGGCAGTCGTGTCTCAGCGATCGCTTTTGGACTGGATAACACACGCATCATCGTTGGGGTTGCCTACGGCCACGTTTATGTGTGGTCGTCAGAGCCTGGTTTCAGCCGCAACGAGGGCCGGCTGCTGCTCTGCGTTCGTGCCCTGACGCACCGCATGTACCCTGTCGTCGCCATTGAGAGTAGTTCAATGGTTCCTGAGGACAGGCATAAGTCCGTCAAGGACTCTCCTCTGGGCAAGCAAGATGGCGAACACCTTCACGGCACGGAGGTGGATGAGAGGGAGGGTGGCGCGAGCACGCTGGCTGACATGGCGCACGTCACCGCGCTCTGCTCCAACGGGGAAACCGTCGCGCTGGACATCTACAGTGACGCGGTCTCCATGACAATGGTGGCGTACTATGACGATATGGCCGTGCCCGATGACGACCTCGCCGATGACCGCGATGAGGCCGCACTGACAACGATTACGGGGCATCTGCACAACATTAGCTCAGGTAGCAGCTCTCATCGGGGGAGTAACAGCGATGGCAGTGCCAGTAGAGACAGCGGCCGGGGTGAGTGGTGTGGTAAAGGAGACCGTCGTGATGAGACCCCATCATCGCAGCGGCCCCACCGCGCGGGAGCGAACCCTGACGTCTCTGTTGCCGACGAGCAGGGCCAGTGCAGCGACAAGCGTGGTGAAGAGCAGCAGCGTGCGAAGGAAGCACATCACCATGTGCAACGAAAGCGTCTTCGGTGGGTGGCACCGCTGTCTCACTCACAAATGTCATCCCCAACTCCCAACACATTGGACGGACGCATAGAAACGAGAGCCAATTCAGAGGAGAGCATGGAAATTGGCGGCATGGATGAGTGCGTGGAACCAGAAAACGCCTTGGGGGAGGAGATTATTGCTAGTAAGCCTTTACTCTTCTCTTGCGGAGAGGCTCCACCGCAATCCAGGATGCGGCCGGGCTACAGTGGTGGGGTGGGTCAGTGGACGGGTGGCGGCGCTTCTCACCGATTTGGTACGCGAAAGCTGCAGCCACAGCAACTGCGCGTCAATGAGCATTTTAGCCTACTGATAGGACTGAAGCGCTTCCACTTGGCGTCACACTGCGACAATTGCGTGGCGGCACTACGGGTGAGGACTGATGTCTCCTACAACAGTGCGGGTGATGGGTTCTTCCACACAGACTTCACGCTGGCGGAGGCAGAAGTTTTTGTCTGCTCAAGTAGCCATGTGGCGCTATCTCCGCCAGATGGGGGCAGCGGTCACAGCACCTCCCTAACTTCAGGTATGGACGGACTCATCGCAGTGGCCACTAGTGAGGGCAACGTGCTCATCTTCCAGATACAGTGTGGTGCACAGGCTTGCCGAGGTGGGGATGGAGAGGGTGCCGCGAATCAGTCGGGTGACTGTGACTCGCGCCTGTACGACATGATAGAACGCACCACTGTCACCTTGTGGCATCAGTTGCGGGTACATGAGCTGAGGCCTGAAGGAACGGAGACGGTCCTCGTGGACTCCCTCGATTTGATGGTGTATCCTACAAAGGTGGCAACGGTCGTGGAGGCAGGCGGTAGCCACTTCAGCTCCTTTGCAACTGTTCAGCTAGTACTGGGATGTCGTGATGGCACAACGCGTTTGCTATCCACCCACTGGCATCCGTATCATTCCCCAACCCCCCTGACTGTGCCAACCAGCAGCACGGCGGTGGCCGGCATTCTTTCGCCCATGAGCACTCAAGCACTTTGTCACCCTCCGGTGACACAACCGCAGGTAGGCTCAACGACAGTGTACGGGCAGTACAGCGCATCGCCTGCACACAGCGCGTTCACTGAAACGTGCATCTTCTTCTCCAGTGCCCCCCTCACCGCCTTGGCAATACTCCACCCTGTCCAAGGCACCTTTCCTGACACTACCGATAAGGCCGGTCGCGGTCACACCACCCACAGCAACCTACTCTCAGGCACCCAGTCAAATATTGAAACTCCCCTGGCTGGGAAGGCAGCGAGAGCTGCCGGGACTCGTGCCCCGCAATGGGTCACAGGCGACAGCCTCGGCAACCTTTACCAGCTCTATGCGGAGGACGAAGCGTTCGGTAGTGGTCTACACCAGACCCTCCAGTCACGGCAGAACCGACAGATGGGAGGGGAGTCTGATCACGCGCGTCTTATGGGCATGCTGGCAGCGGGGGGCACTTCAGGACTAAGCGGGTGGGCCTGGAACTCTTGGAATTCTATTGACTGGCTCAAGCGCGTTGAGATCACCAACACCGCCGTACTCTCGTCGGCGGGCACGCATGGTGGTAGGTCACTGCCATCCGCGCAAGGCCTACTCGGAGGCATGGCTACTGAGTGGCGCGAGCACTCAACTTTTCGCGAGTTCGTGGACGCCACCGCCAAATTGCACCCGTTCACGACGTCCCTGACAGACTACTTCCGCACACCGCCCGCGCAAGCGGCTGGGGGAGAGATGGCATACGAGGGGGGATACGTGCATCTGCCCAGCCTCGGCACCATCAGCAATGCAGCTGCGGAAAAGTCTACTTCGCACGCGGGGAGCCACTTGACGCCACATCAGACAGAGGTGGCGGCGCCCTCCGCTTTGGGCAAGCGGCATCCTGGGTTGTCGCTGCGGGAGAGCACTGCCGCCCCACTTGTGGTGACCTCACCAATCGTGCCCCTTGCCACACCCAAGGCTACCACGCCCCTTTCATTGGCAGAAGAGGAGAGGCGTATCGCAAAGCTGTTTGTGGCACCATCGCTGAGCTCGATTCCCGCCCTGCAGGACCATGCACTGCCAGCCCAAGAGGCGGCAACCACGCTACTGACATCCTCTGTGGCCGCCACCGCACTCCATGCAACGCGGGTTTTGCCACCAAAACGTGGTGCAGAAGCGGCGGCCAGCGAGCAAGGTGTGAACTGTGCTGAGGGGAGTGCGTATTTCAGTGTTCTCTACGAAGCCGCT
Source organism: Ecitophya simulans (assembly GCA_027574965.2). NCBI lineage: Eukaryota > Metazoa > Arthropoda > Insecta > Coleoptera > Staphylinidae > Ecitophya > Ecitophya simulans. The sequence goes on from JAODGE020028846.1 coordinate 18,847, forward strand.
CCACCACCAGGGCTCACGTCGGCTTGCAAGGGCGAGTGGTTTCACCATCAGCACAGTGTGGCGAAGGAGGCAGCGCGTGTGCAGGGATACAATCAGTCGGCGCGGCACGCACTACAGGCATATACATCGCGTGCGCTTATGAGTGTTGGTGACAAGTTTCTCAATATGCATTCCTAGATGTGTGCGCATGTTGGAGACACGGTTTGAGTATTTGGTTTGCCTGCTTGCAAAGAAAGCTCTCGAAAGCACAGAGGAGGAAACTAATCGCAGGGAATCGCACAAAATCACATTGCTGCGTATGTTCCAGGAAACGTGGGGAGATGCATCAAGAAGATAAGGTGAAGTCCAAGTAACATATCATACGTACACAGCCAGATCGTACGGGTTGCGACATTATATCCTAGACTACTTTATGATAAACGAAAAAGCAGCATTCCGGGTACTGGCAGGCCTCCCTCTCTCGGAAAGGAAAGATGGAAATTAAGTAATACTCTTCCTTGACTGTTGCGTACTTGTTGATGTGGCTATTGCAGACAGCATTGCTTCTATTTGGTTTTGTGTCAGTAATTCCTTCCGTTCTCCCCTACCTTGTGCGCGCTCTTCACTAAATTTTTTTTAAACCACCACCATGTGCATCACGACAGGTTTAGACACTTATCATACCCACAAGTATATATATTTGTATGCGTATACTGCGCTTAGCTCACATAGCAGGTATTAAAAAAAAGGAGGCACCGTGTGCGCACGTCATTGCCCTCTACAAGGCTTCACTCTCCAGCGCTCATACATCCGCTACATTGCGTGTCGGCGCCATCTACTCCCTTTCACTGGCAAACCATATATATATATACACACACACAGGCACATTCGGCAATGGCTGTCCCAGAAGGCGTGAGCATCTATGATATCCAAGGTACCATACTGTACCGTGTGGTAGGCAAGGATGAGCACAAGCTCGAAATGCTTGGTCACAGCGCTATAGAAACCGACGCTCAAACTGACGATCAGGCCACTACACACGCCGCAGCCTCCACCACCACCACCACGAGTGCTCTAGTGAGTGGTGGCTTCTCTATGTCTGCACGGTATGGCCCATTGGGCAGCAGCATCCCAGCCGTGAAACGGCCCCCGCGCCTCACACCGCTGGGCACAGAGGGAGCTGCTGTGGCCAATGTGGCGGCGGCGGCAACTGGCACCACCAATGGGGTTGGTGGCGGTTCGTTACTCCCACATAACCATCTGACAGCGGAGCGAGCGCTTGCGCAGCTCTTTGCTCCTACCTCGCTGCAGACCGCCACCGCCGCCTCAACGGACAACACCGCAGCAGGCGGGGACTTCCCGGAGGACACTGCCGCCGCCGGCCCTAGCCAGCAGCCACGTAGGCCCGAGGGAACCGCGGAGGAGGAGGCACCGTGGCTGAAGGTGGCTGCGCTCGACCGCACTTCGCGCCTGGATGTGGTTCTTTTGCAGCAGCATCTCCAACGGCGCTGTCGTGAGGAGCACGCCCGGCCTCGCGGGGTGCTATGTCCAATCCGAGAGCGCATCTTTGATGATGGATTCAAGGAAGTTGTGCGTCAGGTGACAGTGCTGTGCCCGGAGCGTGGACTGCTTCTGGAGGAGCTCTCGAAGGGTATGGCCCAGTCGACAGAGACGTATGATGTACTGTTTGATAGCGCCTGCCAGTACGCGGTACGAAAAAGCATCGAGCGCGATCTGAGGAGCTACCTATTTGATGAAAAGAAAACACTAGAGAGTGAGGTGCGCCGACTCGAAAATCACGTGAACGAGCTGCGCGCAAAACACGAGGGGATGATGAGGCGGTTTGAGGAGCAGATGACCGCAAGTAAGAAACTCCACGAGGAGGAAATTGGATACCTTAAGAAGGCGAATCAGCAATTGATCAGCGAAATCAAGCGACTCGCTGCATTAGAGAGCGCCATGAGTAGCTAATCTCTGACGGAGGCAGTGAGTGTCTTCTCGTAAAGCTTGGCGCAGCTTAGATGTGAGGTGACTTTCCGCGGTTGGTATTTGTCGATCGAGAAGGTGGTCAGGTATGTGTACGTGTGCAGGGAGAAGTTCTTACATCTCCTCACGCTCCTTCTCTCTGTGTCATCGTGTAGCGTTCGTTACCGTCTTGGCAGAACGTTATTTGAAGCGAATATGTGCGTAATTGCAATGTATAGAAATTTGATCTGCGGTACTTGGAGGTGGACTGACTTGTGAATAGATGTGAAGAGTTCTTTTCTAACATGTTGATTCCTATTCACTCCTTTTCCGGTGGCATATCTTGCTCAGAAGTAAGTTGGCGTGCGTACAGTTGATGTAGTATATACCCAGGTGCCCCGTCTTTATTGCGCGCTATTATTAGCATTCCACCTTCGATGGAGAAGAGGGAAAAGAATTGTGACACTCAGACAGCGGAACCAAACCAAAAAGAAGAATATGTTTAGAGCAATACATATTGATACGCACGCGGACATAATCGGGTGAAGGGAGGGCGGTTGTACTCCTTTGCAACCGTAACAATAGCAGCAAAAGTCATTTCTGCTAGTCAGTGACTATCCTATATGCATTATCAAGACGTTCATGATTCCTCTCTCGTTAATTTATTTGATTACATTTTATCAATCATTGTTTGTTTTTTCCTCCCCTTTCCGGGGCAACAGTACTTCGCTTTCTCGTAAGTCTTCGTAGGCGTGCACTTATCCACAGGTTTTTTCTATCAAGGTCATCCCTTTTTTTTGCTCACATTTTCTTGAAAGATCGAGGGAGCTGTGGGAGTGCTACTAACACTTAAACTTAGCTCTGCAAGACAACCGTAAGATCTGACAAGGAACATCATAGGAGATCCACGGAATAAGGAAATAGCACGTGGGTGAAGTGCTAGCTCGGTGAGCTGTGTCGTTTCGTGTACAATCGCGCACACACACAAACGCACATATATACATATACGTACACATAAACAGGCACTGACTCTACAACAGTTTTCGAATGAGCTCGATTCCCACTCGCCCACCACGCAGCCCGCAGCCTACTTCGAAGTACACTCACCTGTACGCTACAGGTTCCACAGCACGAAGTGACAAATACGCAGTGACGGAGGATGCGTCGGAGCAGGTGTATGCATCAGGAACAAGAAGTGAGGTGGCGGCGGCAGCAGTGACGTATCAACGACCAGCGAGCGCCTTGGTAGGCACGGCTGCACACCATCCCCACGGTTCACCTGATGAATGGCGTGCTACAAACGAGCATGTTGCTGCCCGCCCGCCTCGACTTCCGAGTGCGCGCGGGACGCCGCCCTACGGAGGTGCAGAGAGGAGGCAAAGAGGGAGTAGTGCGTCACCGCCGCCGGGAAGGGGTGGCTTCTGGCGACAGCCTAGCGAGAGATCCAGCATGCTTAGCGCCTCTACAAGGACGCGCTCCTCGGCGTCCATGTCACTGGTGCCCTTCAGTCGTCACCGGTACTCCACTACCCATGACGCTCTTGGATCGCAGAGCGTGGAGAAGATCAGCTTCACTGACGAGCAGGCTGTTCTGTCTTTCGACACTCGTCGTCACGACCGACATCCATCCGCGAGATGTCAGAGTCGTCGTTCAACTTCGAGAGTCTCTCGCTCAGCCTCTGCCTTCGGCAGTTCCGCAATCCCCGCTACAGCCGTCATCCAAGCGAGCACCAGCGACCCCCATGCAGCACAGAGAAGTCCGAATATGCCCTCCACCCCCGCCCCTCTCTGGGCACCGCCAGTTCCACGGTTGAGGACGCCACCCAAAACGGCGGTGCCTCGGCAATCGTTCTCGCTGGCGGCACCACCGACAGACCCCGCAGACGTGCTCAATATGACTGCCCCAGCAGTGGATGTGTGCATTCCTGGGGAGGAGGTGATCGTCACCGAGTTCAACACATCGCGAAGGGGAAAGCCCAGGCGGGCTAAAAGATCGCGCTCGCACTCTCAGAAGCGCAGGCCCACACATAGAGAGGAGCTGGAGGATGAATCTCAGTCACCACCGCCGACCGAGCTCAGCTGTGCCACTACTGAAACAGCCGCCACACCTACTCCCAAGCCCAGTGCTCTGGAAACTGAGAACTGTGCAAAGCGCCGCCCATCCTTTATGTCTCCCGCCCGCCCCCGCCTCCATCTACACTCGAGCGTGCGAATGGGCTCTCAGTACGAGGACCTGCTCCTCCCTCGATGCTGTTTACAGAATAACGAGGATGTGAGCGAATCTCAGGAAAGCTATTCCGACGATATGAGCACCAGCACTGCCCCCTATCACCACTCTGTCCCCGTCGCCAGCGAAAACCATGGCACGTCGCATTTTATGTACCTTACAGATGAAGAAGCGGAGGAGACACAGTTGCCCGCAATGCTTCACGAGCAATGTGAACAACATGACACTCCCCACGGCAGCGTTGCCTCACTCGACAAATCATCGGGAATCGAGCTCAGTGCGTCTGATATAGTGTCTGAAAGCCTACCTGACACGAAGAAGCCAGACGAGCGTCGGTTCCTCACTGAGCAGTCAACGGAATTGCTGGCCCAAGAGTCACACTCGAAGGCTAACAGCTCAACTGGCAGCCACCTACCGGAAGCAGAGTGCCACACCATTAACCCTGTGCCAATGCTGGAGGCTGAGGAGGCTGCACTGGCCGCCCTGGAGATTGAGGGCCACTTGCCGGGGGTGGAGTGCATTTCGCCGGAGTGTATCCTGCGCCAGTCGACGTGCGTGCAGGCGGACCTCGTCTCCATGTATGAGTACTTTGTCGAGGAGATGCACCCACCGCAGATGCCTGCCGATATGGAATGTGAACGGCGCGACTCTGTGTGCCTGCCCATCGGCGAGCGTGGCGACTTTCACGCGAAGCTCACCTACGCTGAGGCCCAGGAGACCGGCGAGGACGTCGTTGACCCGCAGCGTGCCCGCCGGCCATCCGTGGCGCTGGATGGCACACCCACCTCCGAAGTCTTCCAACCTCACAATGCTGATGACGTGGAGGATGGTGAGGGCGAGGAGGCGGAGCGATGCAGCGAGCCTGCGGCGGATGCTGTACACGGACGGCGCTCCTCCGTGCCGATGCCTGATCTGGGCGAGGTTTCGTGGATCGAGTTGACGGCTGAGTCTGCGTGTGCTTCTGAGGAGAGGG